>JASKGO010000748.1:0-11001 GCA_030556065.1 Holobus sp. GC000080
AATTGCCTATTTCCACTTAAGGTTTGAATGTTTCCATGGTTACGAAGTTATTATTGTGATCTGAAAACTAGGGGAAATGAGCAATTTGCATCAATTTCATTAATTAATTACAACAAAACTATTGAATCGATTTAAATGCGGTTTTCACCATAATATTGAAAAAAATATTCTCTTGAAAATGAGGGGTCACTCGACCCCCATGCCATTTAAGATCTTTAAGTCGGGGGCCGTGGGGGCAGGGGGTGACTGTTACGCCATAACGAAGTATTCCAAAAGATGTCCCCCTAACAACAAAAATTGACGTGTCACAGGGATTTTTCATAAAATGAGTAGTTTTCATGTTATTCCCACTGGATACTCTTCGCTGGGACACCCTGTATGAGTGTGTACTGTACATGATACACCATACACATACTCGTACATACGAATATACGTATTATCGATAAAGAAAATAGAAATTGAAATGCAAATGTCCATAATTACAATCGACATTTATGTTGGAACGATTTTTTATTTTTATTATTTCCGGTCGGAACTGTTAATATTCAAGTGTATTTACTATTTCAAATCATCAATAACGTTTTTTTATTTTTTTATCACTTTTTACTTTAGTTGTTATTTACTTTGTTTGTATCTTTTGGTTTTACAGTTTTACAGTTTTTAAGTGCATTGAATGTCCTGAAAATATTTAACTAAAAACATTTAGAAATAATTTAATCCGGATATTTGTGTAAGCATTGCGAATTCTCGTGTTAATTAATTTTATTGCAAATTGAAAGGACATAGTTCAAATGAACGGTAATCATAGAAATTCGTATTACACAAAAGGAAGTAGAAACTAAAGAGAAATTCAAACATAACACTGCCGAATTTTAAGCGAACATTTATTCATTTTGCATATTAGGCTAAGTCAAATTTAGTCAAATCTTTTCATGGTTACTCTCAATCCTCCTCTTAAACTTTTAAACTTTAAATTGATTAAGAACAATTAATTTTTTACTTGGAAAATTTTAAAATTATTTTTAATGACATTTATATATTAGAAAATGAAACTAATTAGGGTATACATACGAAAGGATTGTGAATAATAAATTGAGCGTGGAAATTAATTTACCACCACAATGTGTTCGAGTTTCGGACTTTCGGTTAGTTTATTATTTTTTATTTTTTTATTCTTAGTGGATCTCTTTAATTAAAAACAAGTTGCTGATTTATCACAGCTAAACGCGAAGGAACCTTTGTGAGGAATCAAGCGTAAAATTAGTCATTTGCTTAATGACAAGCGACGCAAGTTACAGAAAAAGTGCTTTTTGTCATCGCGTGTTTCGAGGTTTCTTTGTCTCTGCTGGTTTGTTAGCGGACCGCCGAGACATTAGGGAGTTTTATTTTGAGAAAGTTTCGTCTGGCACTCCAAATGTTTGACTGTTGATTGGCTATGTGTGTGTGTGTGTGTGTTGAATCGAGCCAACTCCGGGTGCTTCTACATCGATATACAGGGGCTTAGCTGAAAAAAAAAATATAAAAAATCTTCTAATGGGAACCTCATTTTCATAGCTGAAAATTTTGTAAAATATATTTTTGGCAAAAATAAGTTTCTAAATTTATCAGGTTTTAGAGATTCAATTTGTAAATGATTAAATGATTTCATTGTCTGGAATACAATTTGGTGAAATTAACTAGCAACCCTATAGTAGAAGTGGCATGGTGGTGGCGGTGGTATAAGTAAGGGGATGACTGTAAAAATTCGTCTCCTCCGTCGCGCGAGTTTCGTTATTTTTTGCGGCTCATCGATCGATATAGCTACTACTATGCGTAGGACTAGATCCATGTCCTACCCTAACTCCCGGGCCAAACAAACCCCGACCACCCACCGCCAAAGTCGCCGTTGCTAAGGGGGAAACTCTTCTAGCAACCGTCTCTCCCCATGTGCACTTCCAAATGCGTTTCTATTGATCACCAGCAGCCAACGTTTTTCTCAATCGAGTGTGCTTATTAAGCGACGAAGGCCTATGCCCTATGCCACTATGTGTGCAAATGTATTATACACTAAAAATGCGGATTCGCTGTTATTGCCTTGCCGCTGGCTCGCACTTATTTACTGTATTAATGTACATATGCATATGTAGGTATAACAAACACCCTTGGTTGTTTCTTTTCACTCTGTACATTGTATTTGTATGTATGCGTTACACTTTTTGTCCCTTTCGTTTTGGCACAGTAGTGGCGGCACTGTACGCTGCTGTGTATTATAGTAATGTGCAGCGCATTAGCCACTAAACGGGCAAAAATGTGTGCGTCGAAGAAAAAAGAACGCTCACGATAAAAGAATAATAATCATAATATAATGTGGAAAAAACGCACGAGGATTTGTAATGAGAACCCCAACTAAGCGCCCTCTTTGCTTTTACCTACAGGGGGTGGCTAATATGATTTGCACTGCGAAAGCGCTGCTCACGACAACAACAACAACAAAAAATGGATATAAATAACTTTATCTGTAACGATGCAGATTGTCTGGCCGTGGCCATCGGAAATACTAAAGGGAATTTTTTCTTTCTTTATTGTTCAATTTCACTTTAATTTTCTTAATTAGAAAAATTGCTTATTTTGCTTTGATATTAGTATTCAAAATTAAAATGCTTAAAATATTTTTTATTGGTAACAGAAAAGCTTTCGAAGTTTAGACGTTGTTTGAAACAAAGAATCAAGTAATTATAAACTGCAAGCACTACAATTAAATCAATTGAACATTTAAAATCTCTTAAAAAAAAAAAAACAGCAGAAGAGAAAAATATTTTGGTGTACAGAGTGGCATAAAAGTAAATGAGATGGTCTCGATGATTAATCGCGAAGATTTTTCGTCCGTCTATAAATTGACGAGCATATAAAGCGATCGCTATCCCGAAAGTTCTTTCGCTAATAATTTTCAAAATCGCATTAGAACATCGGCCGGTTGTTAGTTCGAGACTCGAGAGTAGTTACTTGTTAGTTTTCAAGTGCATAACACAAATCACCTGAACTTTTTAAATTCCACTTATGCGCTAGTTTCGCGCCGCGCGCAAGGAACGTCGCAACTCTTTCGCTACATTTATACGAACACACTAGTACTCTTTAGTGGAAAGAAGAGAGGCAGTCAGTCGATGAGGGAAAATATTGCGATGTAATTTCGGTGGAGAACGCGAATATAACTTTTAGCAGGCAGGCAAGCAACTCTATACATACAATGCCGTTTATCGATTTGCCAATTGTATTTCTGTTTGTGTGTGCGTACTATGTATTATGGGGTTGTTTCCCTGCGTTCCTTCAATTTTGCGTTCTTTTTCATCACTTTGTTTCGGCGGTGAACAACGAATAAATAATAATCTCGAGTTACATTTTTATTATGTGTGCCCGGGCACACATCTATTCGCACACACTGAAGAACCGTTGAAATCTGCCAACAATGAACAGAGCCAACCCCATGAACAGCGACGGCAAAGATACCTTCTTCTCAACATGCGTATAGATTGTGTGGAATAGGTAATATTAAATATTTACAAAACCGCATTGAACAATAAGATCCCAAGTACATAAATACGCAATAGTATTTTCACGTTATTATCGTGGCGAATTTGCACCACCGATCAATGCTTACATGAACAACGTTCGTGCACTCATACAGAATTCTTCGTTTTTCTCTCTCTCAGTGTCCTCGCTGGTACAATGTTCTTAAATTACATTGCATTTAATTTATTATACACACATACAACAGTGTCTGTATACCTGGAGTCAGCGTCTTCTTAATAAAAATCTAAGGGACGACGGCGCACGGTCTTTTGTAATCACACCCTGTTTAAGGGGCGATCCGAGAATGAAAAATTGATCTGACTTCAGGTATTTCAGCTCTACGTTCGTTTCTTCGGTCGTTCGTTCAGTTTCAGTCGTCTTCTTCTTATTCTTAGGCTGGCTGGGCTGGCTGGCTGGTCCTCTTGTATTGCTCGGACCCGACCAACCAACAGCACTAGTTGGGAATTCTAGTGCCCGAAACACACATTTCTTCGGCTCCTCTCCTTTTCTCGTTTAATGCGGGTTATATGTTGTAGCAGTAGTTGTTTTCTTTTTTATATTCTTCGGTTGAAATTCTTGCGGTGCGTCCGGTGATAGGTGTGCGTGTGAGAGAGAATTAGATTACACACGAGGGCTTCGCACAAAGACCGCATTAAAACTCTACGACCAATTTAGACATCACGTATTTGCCTATTGTCCCTCTATCTGTATTCCGTCGACTCGGAAATGGCGATTTTTTACGCTCTAGATTAGGTTTTTGTGAAAATTTTCGGACGGGTTTTTTTCTTGCATCCATTTCGTTTCGCCGCTCTACGTGTGTTCGTTCGTACAATTAGTCTTCCTGGCATATTGCCGAATATTATAAATCATAATAGGATTATCGACTGTTACATTCTTCATTATTAGTTGCTTGCTTATTGGAGGTATAGGTATACCGTTATTGCAGAACGTCTTAATAGTCGCAAACATGAAACATGTTGTTAGTGTAAAAAGAAAAAGGCATAAAAGGTTTGGATTTCGTTTCTACGTTGAAACTTGAAATCCTTTGTCGTCGAAATTTCTTATACTGGCTGGCACGTTCGGCCATGAATTTACTGGATTGTTTATTGAGGCTTATAACATTGCTTGTATAGCTCGTAGCTATATATGAATTCATTAGGGCTCGTATTTCCGTTAAAAGCGCGGTTTTAGTGTTTAGGGGTTGTTTTACGCGCGCGCCTCCAATCTATCAGATTAGTTCAAACGCTTATTACTTGCTACAAGTCGTAAAATTCGCTCCTCTTGTTATTGCGATTAAGCCATTAAATTTCCACCTATCAGTTTCAAAGTTCTGAATTTAAATAAGGGTGTGGTTCTACGAGTATATTAGGAAAAACTAATAGATTTTAGATCTGTGTTATATTACAAAAGTCTTTAAAGATAAGAAATCAAATTTATTGGATCCAGCTTTAGGATTTATGTAAATTATTATTAATTTTATGTAAAGGTTAATAATAAATGTTAATACGTATTTTGGAAAATGCTGATAATTTCAATATATATTTTTTAATTTCTATTTTACCCTATACAGGGTGACTGACAACAGATAGTGTTTCGTCTCTATACAAATTGATTTAATAATTTTGGATTGATTGACAAAAATTTGAATTATGATTTTCAAATTCAAACCGTTTATAGCCAACATTAAAGTTGTTTCATCTGTTCTTTCTGCATTCTAATAATAATATTTTATAATCTATATTACGAAAAACTAATAGATTTTAGTTCTGTATAACATTACAAAAGTCTTTAAAGGTAAGAAATCAAATTTATTTTATCCAGCTTTAGGATTTATGCCAAAGGTTTTTTTTTTATTGCAAAGTATTATTAATTAGTACAAAGATCAATAATAAATGTTAATACATATTGTGTAAAATGCTGATATTTTTAATTTATTTTTTATTTTATTTCTGTTTTACCTATACAGAATGATAATGGAAAGTGTTTCGCCTCCATACAAATTTAGAAATTTATATAATAATTTTGGATTGATTGACAAAGATTTTAATTATGATTTTCAAATGGAATCTGTTTATTGCTTACATTAAAACTATTTCATCAGTTCATTTTGTATAATATTAATATCTAATAATATTATTTTATATCATTCGATTTGTTTAAAGATGTGAAATGCGATGAGACTAGTGAGTCAAAGCAGTTTCATTTGCAAACAATAATATTTATAAAGGAAATATAAAAGGAACTGATTTTTTTTTTATGAAATAAAATACAATTTACCTAATAATAATAATAAAATTTGGCAACATAACTCCATAAAATATAAATAAATATAAAAAAAATTGAGTGCTGTGACATTATGACATAACCTTAAAGGATCCCGATTAATTTAAGCCGATTTGAGATCTTTTAGATCCATTTTTTTAAATTAATTTTTGAATTTAAAGTAATTAATGGAAAAAAAAATTGGGGCTAAAAATATCCCGGGTAATCCAAAAATTGAAAAAAAAAAGAGTTATTAATTATAAATTTAGTAAAGACATTGAATGGGAGTCATTTCCCGTTAAACCAGAAGTCGCAAGTGATGCAAAAATTAAATTAACGTTTTCGCCAATCAACCCAAAGTCATATCTAATATAATTCTTTTTTTTTTGTAATAAGAATGTGATAAGAACATTAATTTTGTTATAATTTATAAATTAATGTGAGTATAAGGGGCGAATTGGAATTGGAAGGTCTCTAATTAAGTAATTAAAACAAAAATATATTTTAAGAGCAATCTTGATATTTTATTAACCATTTTTTCAAATGTAATTGTCAATCTCGTATATGAACTCTATGAAAATAATTAAAATGCAACGAACTTCATTCAATTATACTAGTTTTAATAATGAAACTTTAATGAATTAACACATTTTACGCACTGCACATGCTTTCATTGTAATTAATTCTATATGGTATCATCAATTATTATTAGATATTGTAATATTTTGTAATTAAATTTTAAATTGCAGCACACGTTCGTAGTTAGTAAAAAAAAAAAAAAAAAAAAACCATCCCCATAGTTCTTTCACATCAGTGTTTCTCCTTTGACCTTTTTTGCCCGTCTCTAACGTGCCTATCGCGAACATTTGTTTCGTTCGGCATCCGGTTAAAAAATCCATTCCAGATACACTTTTAGTTAGGCATTGTGTCACTTTTATGGAAATGCCATGTGAAGAATTTTTTCCTGATGATAGAGGATACCCTACGTATAGCCTTTTGCGAAGCAGCAATTGATTCCGCCGGGATTTATTATGAGACACACTAAATATAGCAGGAAACAAAGCGAACATCGGGATACGCCACGTTTTTGCTTTCCATTTGTTATTATCGAGAAAATACAAATATGATTCAGGCGATATTTCGCAATTTCTTTGTCCTTTGTACATTTTATGATGTCCAGATATGGTTGAGCGAACGACATTAGCGGCAGATTTGTTATTGTTAGCGTCCATTTAAGTTCACTTCCATTCGAGTAAATGAAGAAATGATCTCAAGTCCTTTAGGGTTTCCTTTCCTATATGTACGCTGCTCGGAAACGTTTGCTCTGTTCTGAATTCCCTTATAAATAATTAAATTTTCTATGCATAAATCTTTTAAAATTTAAACAAAGAGTCTCTCTTGTCCAAGAATGGATGAAAGTTACCATTACTTAAATGTATTGTACTCGTACTGGGTGATGTTTAGATGTTTTTGCTTGACCAAATGTAGGGATTTCGATTTTTAAATTGAAACTAAAGAATTTAGAGAAAATGCTCACATCTGCATTTGTCTTAACTCCAAACTTCTTCAAACTTCTTGAGGAAGTGTAAACTGCAATTATTAAAACACCTATAGGCCGTGGAGAACATCACCCTGTATGTCTTTTGGTGTTTCTTCCAAGAATTAAATGTTTTCTTTTGAGTGCCGAACATTCGCTATGAATGTACATGAAGTTTAAAGCTCTTTGTTCAAAACGGTCTATACACGAGTGGCTTTGAAATAAACGGTTGTCTTTATTAAATAGTTCCGAGTCTAGTTATACCTCGACTAGTAGTAGTAGTAGTATAGTAAGTAAGTGAGTACATAACGTTAGCTAGAATAGCTGATAGGATAGAGGTCTGGCGGCTGTTTCAGTGGAGAAAGAGGGAAACTGGTCTGCCGTTGCCGCTGCTGTTGCATGATGATGAGTTTAATCATATTCCTGCGAGTGGTTAGATGTTAGAACGAACTACGAAGGAAGAAGAAGGTAGAGACTAGTCTTTGTTTAATTGAGCATCCAACCAACGGACCCGTAACTAGAAAAACTAGATGGACCTGAGCATAATGCAATCAAGCAAGAGATGATGGAATAAAATGTAATCTACATAAGAATATAGGTATTTTGTATTTCCAAGGTGATTAATGAGTTCTTGCTGTTGAAGGAACAACAACAACGCGCGCGCCACATTCATATCACGTCTGCATTCGTGAATCGCAGGATTAGAGCTGCGGGATATGCATCTTATTCACTTGTTGTTCGCCATAAAATATCCCTTCCGTATTAAATTTGTATGTGTGTGTGTGTATGTATGCAACATATATTATAATCTGGATAGACTCAGAAGTCATAAAAGATTTCAATTAGGAACGACGTCTTCTTCTTCTTCTTCTTCGTGCGTATGTACATTTGTTACTTTATTTTTACTTTTTTCGGCCCTGCATAATTTCACTAAGTTCCTTTCAATCAAAATGTAATGTCTTCTTTTAAAAAAAAAAAAACGAATAAGACTATTTTTATTCATGGAAATTAATGATTTATCCCATGATTCACTTAGTAATAATTGGTTTGTTAATTTTACAATTATCTGAGTAAAAAATCGCTTGCCGGAGTTACTAGTGAGAAAAATGGTGAGATCATTTGTGCTTAATTTTTTTTTTTTTTGAACGAATTGTTTAATTAGTTGTTTTCGTTTTGTAACAAATGAGTAATTATTAACTTGGAAACCTGTTTAACTTTTAGTACTGATGATTCTTATAAATTTGTGAAATATCAATCAATGAATTTTAGCATTGCAGAATTGATTAATTGTGAAATATTTAAAATGTGATGTGAAAAATTTGAACATAGAAATTTTTAAAATCAGTTTAAATTTAAAATTTAATTCTTCAAAAAGTAACATACATTATCTTGATAATATTTGACCTTGAAACCGAAGTACTCTAGAATATGTAAATAATAACATTTATTTCGACTTTCGAGCATAAATGTAGTACCCCCTGTTATGTTATCGGCTCTGCAAAGTGGGTTGCTGGTTTTTGAATGAAAGTGATAAGGAATGAACGAAAAAAAATGAACAAGTGTGAATGCGGGAGTGGTCGACAACAAAATAACTGATGTACTCGAAGGTTAATAAGGAAATAAAAGAAAATCCCACGCCAAAGAAAAAAAAGTGGAGCCTCAATTTTTGTGCCCTAGCCCTACAAATTTCCCAAGATTGACTATCTTGGTGGCGCCCAATTGAAGAAGAGAAGAAATCGACGCTGCTGATAGCGCAACGTAACACCCCTTTTTAATTGTAAACTTGGTAACTTAACAAATTGCATATTTTTGTAAATTATCACAGGAGGATGCTATTTTCTAATTTACATTTGTTTCTTTTGAAAATGGGAACTTCTTTGGGTTGGCAAGCTTAAAATTGAAAAGTTAAAAAGGGGGCACTACATTTATGATTACTTTGTATGTTCGATTACTATTATTATTATTATTATACAGAGAAGAAAAGTCAGAGAGGATATTCTTATATTTGTATGATTAGAAGTATGATTTGATACGACTGTCGCAAAGGAAAATAAGAAAATCCCATCCTTCTCTGAACATAATCCTATTGGGAATTACGTCTATTTTTGGTTGTTTATTTATTCGCTTTATAGTATAGTATATGGTAGAGAAATGTAGCATCAGTCCTCTTCTAATAATAATAATGATAATTGTGGAACTTGCATACGTGTGCATGAGTATTACCTGAACGCGATTTTCACTGCTTAATGCGAGTTTACCAGTGCAACAAACAAACGCCATAGACAGTCTATCGACAGAAACGCTAACTGCACCGAAACTAATTGAAACTTGTCAACACTTTGTAAACTCAAGATATTCGCCAATTCCGAACGAAATTCTAAGTACACATAAACAACAAATTAATTAAATGCGCTTCTGCAATTTCGGGAACGTTAAATATGTTCGTTTTTACTCCAGCAAACACTTCTTCAACATACTTGCCTAGCATTAAAACAGAACATATTTTCTTATACATAATTTCAGATTTCAGAAAGATAACAATGTAATAATATTCATTAGCGATGTTTGAATTTCTTGAAAGCTTACATTTTATTTTGTGGAGTCTACATTTTTATTAAATTGTTATGTCATCGAGCAATGGAGAATTCTAATGAAATATTTTTCTTGAATACAAAATCCATTTTTTTTTCAATACCTATTATCCTTAAATGGGAAACCGAAAAATATGCCCTTTTGTATAATATAATATAATATTTAAAAAAAAAAATGGAAATAATGTAATGATGATAATTCAAATGTAGTTATCTCGAATTACGAACCGGCAAACAGATTGTGTGCAAAGTAAGCTTTCGAGATGGCTTTCCATCCAATGCATCACTATATAGGTATATATAAGATTTCGTCTTCCGCGTCTTATTTTTCCCTCTGTTGTCGCTTAGGAATCTCGCCTGCTTTTGTCGCTTTTAGCAGTTGCTTCTTCCTCCTCCATCCACTCTCTTTAGTCCGGTGACAAATTCATTTTCACGAAGAAAGACTTGCAGCTTTGATCGTTTATATCAACAGGAAGAATCTTTTTAAGTCGCCTCGGATATTTTTTTATCTTCTGCACCAAACGTTCATTGAATTATCAAAGATTTTTCCCCGTCTCTTCTTTGTTCTTAGATTCAGTGCTGCTACACTTTATTAATCAACATTTCTTTTTTCTTTGCTCTGCTTTCCATTCAATCGCATTCTCGAGCGGGTGCTAGAAGTACTATAGCGTATAGCGGAAATCGAGTCGAAGACGAAAAAATGCACGGATTTTTACAAATTTTCCCCTCTTTATTTTTTGTTGCTGATTTGGCGCGATTTTTCTTCTCGTGCTTCCAGTGAGAATTTACATGAAAAAGCAGTTACGTGTCCGGTATAGAAGAATTTGCATCAATTTAATTAATTAATTACAACAAAACTATTG
This sequence comes from Holobus sp. GC000080, assembly GCA_030556065.1. NCBI lineage: Eukaryota > Metazoa > Arthropoda > Insecta > Coleoptera > Staphylinidae > Holobus > Holobus sp. GC000080. The sequence continues at coordinate 10,800 of JASKGO010000748.1, forward strand.
AATCGATTTAAAATCGGTTTTCACTATAATATTGAAAAAAATATTCTCGTTAAAATGAGGGCTCACTCGACCTCCATGTCATTAAAGATTTTTAAGTCGGGGGCCGTGGGGGGCAGGGGGTGACTGTTACGCCATAACGAAATATTCCAAAAGATGTCCCCCTAACAACAAAAATTGACGTGTCTCAGGGATTTTTCTTAAA
>JASKGO010000750.1:0-15333 GCA_030556065.1 Holobus sp. GC000080
AACTAAAAAAGTATTTACTTAAATAGAGATAATTTAATACTCCACCACTTTGCAAAAATAAATTTTATAACTTTATTAAAAGAAATATTTTTGGAAAAATAAAGAAAAGTCCTTAATCTCGACCAGATTTATCTATCTTAAAAGAATTTTTAAGAGTATTTGTTCACCGAAAAATATTTTTGAAAGTTTTTAATTGATAATAAAAAATAATATCTTTAAAAACTTCCTAATTATTATAAATTTTTAAAAGAAGAGTAAAATCTTATATAAAAAGTCTAAAAATCATTCTCTAATATTCCCTTTTAATAATCATTTTAAACCTTGAAAGTGAGACAAATTTTTCAACTTGAAAATTATTTGAGAATTTAACTCCTAGTATTTGCAAATTTATAAATCTAATTAAAACATTACTTTGATAAAACAAAGAGATTTTTATTAGTCTATGTTATTATAACTTTTGTTAATTATTAAATTAATTTTAGTGATTTTTCGAAAATAAGTAAATATGAATTACAAAGAATTTTTCGTAAAAATATAGAAGAAAAAAAGATAAATTGCAATCCAAAATTTCCTTGTTATTATTTTCAATTTGTTTCAATACAACCTTATGAAAGTTCAAATTACTTTTTTTACTAAAGCGTGAAACAATATTTTACTTAATCTTTTGTCCATTAAGCAAAGCATAAAATTTAATTGCGAATATAGTATTGAATGACAAAATGTCAGGGAAGTATGAAGTAACAAGATAAAAAGTTTTATTATTTACCAAAGGTCATTGAACAATACCAATTACAATACATTTATACGCCTAATTTGCGCCAAAAGTATTTGGTTTCATTTAGTCAGTAATAATTAATTTCCCGAATCCGTTTTTTAAATATTGCAATTAAAATAATGGGCATTCAAGCGAAAGAAACCTGCCGCAGTCTCCGAAGCTAAATATTTTTCCCATAAAGGCTATTAAATTTCACAATATTCACATAAGCAAATTGAAAGGTTCTATACGGATATTGTAATTGAATTTTTTTTAATAAAACTGCGAAACAAAACACCCATTTCTGAAGAATGAAGGAGTTATTTGCACATTTCTCCCCTTCGGTTAAAGAGGTACATTCGAGTTATATTGTTCAAGATACGCATTGTGTAATAGAATTCACATCCCCTAACGAAATTTCAGTAAATGCGTGCGCGAATAAGCCGGGCTTGTCTTATGGGCACGATAGATAGAGCAAGCATTACGTCAATAAATACACCCCGGATGGGACGGAAAGTGACAATGAGGACTCAACCCCTGCCGCAGGGAAAAAATATATACTGCACAGTACAGCAGTGAAAGAAGCCATCGAACGCTTAAAACTTCGAGGAAGAATAAAAGGAAGACAAGTCAGTCAAGGCACACAACAAATTATTGTTAACTCTTACATGAGGCTAGTGAAAAACATAATATTAGACGCATCAAAGAAAAAATTGATCCAATTACGGCCAATCAAATTACATTAAAAACAAATAAAATTTGGCTGCTCGGGCCCACTACGATAATCATTCGTTTAACTGCATTAAATTATCAAAGGGAATGGAAAATAAATATTCCTTCGAGCCGCTTTACACAATACGATTTCAATGATAGGTAAATTATTCTTTCTATAACCAGTTCCGTGCTCTTATTTTTAGAAATTGAATTAATATAGTTACGAGTTTAATTATAGCTGTTATATTATAGTCGAAACGAGTTTATTTATTTTCAGTCTGAACTGTAAAAATTCCAATAAAATTTACGATAATATTAAATCAAGTCTACCGCAAAAAGATTTAATCAGTTATATGTAAAAAAGAAATTGGTTGCACAAGCTACTGTTTTATTATTGCCGACTTAAAATAAGTCCATAAAAAAATGAAATCAATATTGTTTAGTCTAAAGGCAAATGAAAACGAGTTAAATATGTTGACATTTCACAAACCAAACAAGCAAAAGTTTTCCCAGCAATTTACTAGATCAATAATAAATCATTCTAAAATATAAATATAAGGGTGTTATAAATAATAGTTTTTAATCATAACAGAGCTATAATTTTCATTAACCTTTCATTTCATTATTATTGCAATTTGCTAAATTCTATCTAATAAAACTACAATTATTGCAGAAAATTATGTAATTTCCTATACAAAAAAAGTAAACTTAAGAAAAAACTAAACAGAATTTATTGCAAAACGTTAAAAAATATTTCTACCATCGTATCTAACAGCTTAATTGACACAAACCATTAGGCACCGCCGATTCTTATTGATTGAAATTAATTGAATAAGATCATTGATCGATCAATGAACATCAGCAAGCATCGTGTTAATATTAAACAATTACTTGACGTCAAGTGCGAGAAGAGCCGATCATCAGGAATGTCCTTTTAATTCTCACATAAATTAACACTATTTGACCCTTGGTTAATCATATCCACCTGACCTATCGTGGGTAGTGAGCGACCATCGGGGGTAATAATCGGTTCTTCGTTTACTCTATTAGTATTTACAAAAGCAGTCGAAGACATAAGTTGTGGTCTTTAGCAGTTTATAAACGCAAAAGCTCAGTGCAGATAAAATGAACATTCAATTATTATTGCTGATATTGTGGTTGTTTTGCCTGATGGGGTTGAACGAGTGCCGCGTTTGCATTGAAGTGGCCGTGCGAAATTCCGTCTCGGATTTGATATATCAATTGGAGAATTGCACAGTGGTAACCGGAATGCTTCAAATTGCCCTCTTGACCAATACGACCGTCAAGGATTTCGAAAACGTGTCGTTTCCGGAGCTTCGCGAAATCGGGGGCTTTCTGCTGATTTTTAACGTCTACGGACTCACCGATTTGCAAGCACTCTTTCCGAATTTGGGAGTGATAAGGGGCAACCAGGTGTTCTCCAACTATGCCCTTATACTGTTCTATTTGCCGGATTTGTTCAAGGTGGGTCAATTCATAAATTTTCCTCTTATTAACGTCGAGCGGAAAAAGCGAAAAGTTTTATTGCGGGTTCTTAAATAGAAGTCGTAGAAGGGAAAAAAAAACGAAAGCCATAAACTACATTGGCTAACAGGCGAGTTTCGACAATGCAGCTGTGGGGGCTACGTATCCCTAATTCTAGAGTCGTACTGCGACTAGCTATATCTATCACGAATCAAGAGTTTGTCAAAACCGGCTACGGCCTATGGTGCGGGATGGTGGGTCTACTTTACTAGTAGAAGCATAGAAGCAAGAGCAGTACTAACGTTGCGCCATAGACTCTACGCAATGGTTCCCATAAAATGTAAGAGTACGCAATATACAGTCGGTTCCACATCAATTCCATGTCAATTCAATCATACAAAAAATTTATTCGCTTTTCTTAATTATGTTTATATGCCAGGGCCATTTTTATTAATGACTTTTTTATTTTACAGTAATTCAAAAAAATCTAATATTGATTACCAAGTTAGTAGTAATTAATTATTTAACTACGCTGAAAACCATCCCTAGAGACTTTTAAAATCAACTCAATTAGAAGAGTTTTAATAACGAAAAAAATAATTGCAGGAGTCACGAAATACAACACTTCAGGCTTCGGTTTTCAAAAATTAAAAATCTAGTTTATAGTTTTCAAATTTACTGAGAAAATTCTCCATTGAAGGGTTCCAAGGAAATCAATTATAATTTTTTTAGAATTTTTTTTAAAGTAAATTACCTCCTTTTGAAATTGTGCTTTTCAGTTCTGCGAAATGTATGAAACAGGTGCATACAATAAAGTAAAGCAATTGCAACAAAAAACAACTCTTAAATTGGCAATCAAAATTTTGAAAAAAAAAGTAAAAATGAAACAATATCCCAAGGCTTAGAGCAACAGAAGTACAATTAATTTCGGGTTTCTAAACCGCTAGGAGGTTTTCCACGGTTCCCCGGAATAGGAATAGGGGAAAAGAAACCGATTCGGGAAAAAAAAGGAAAAAAAGCGGCGTATCAGTTGGAAGAAGAGCATACTGTAGATATGAATGAAATCTATTGAATTCGAGTGAGTGCGTTCGCAATCGTAGGCAGGCAGTGCGTCGTTTCGTTAGTTCCTTGGTAGCTGCTAGCTGGCTGCCTCTTTCCTTCCTCCGAAGCCAGCAATGTCGTAAAACGTGGTCCTAGTGTGCGTGCGTGTCAGGTCGCACCGCACCGAGTGAGTATTTCACGGAGGCAGACAGTGAGTTTCTAGTTGAGCGCGAACTTCGACGCAGCTAGCATGTGCGCGACGAGGCGCTCCTTTATCCTTTTTCGCTTCCGTCGACGCCTCTCTTCCTTTTTCGAACGATGCCGTCGAAATATTTGATCGTGGTGCTGTTGTTGTTAGTGTGTTTTGTGGATGGCCAAAGCGAGATATGCAGTTCGATGCGCATTCAGAACGAGGGATGGAATTTGAATCAGTTGCGCGACTGTCGCATCATCACCGGCAACCTGCTGATCGTCCTCATGGACAGGCAGAATCAGTCGCTCTCCAGCTACGAGTTTCCCAAATTGGAGGAAATCTGGGAGTACCTGATTGTGATGCGTATCACCAAACTCTACTCCATCGGCAAACTGTTTCCGAATCTGCGGAAAATCGGAGGACGAAAACTTTTCCGGAACTACGCGCTCGTTCTGTACGACGTTAGGGATCTCGAAGAGGTAGCTGTTGTTGTGTGTCATAATTAGCGCTTCTGTAAATCCAAATTATTACCGCGGCGCATTACGTAATCTATCCGACAATGGTAATTATAATAAATCATCGATGCCAGAGCGTCGGTTAAGAGTCTTTAATATAAACAATTCGCCGGACACGTGCAAGTCGGAAGGATTTGCTACGCTACGCACGCGAAGATACGTAATTTCGTTTCGGCGGACGCTCCCACAAGACGAGAGAGAAAAAATGACGGCCGATTTCATTCAACAACAAAACTGCCGAAACGCGCGTGTTCGTTTTGGGTCAGGGTCAATACAACCGTCGACACACTGTACTTACTTTCCTCTACCGCCACCGAAAATTCTCCAAATATTTCCTAGAGAATGCGCGCCTAAATTAAAACACTTCCTATTGTCTTCCTTATTTTCCATTTTTCAAACAGCAGTTCCACAATATAAAATTTTGAAAGTTTCCAAAGTAGTAACGGAGTACGCAATACTTGGATTCCTAAGGGACAGCTTTATTATTATGCGAGCAGTATGAAGAACGGTAGTATCGAATAGAAAACAATTCGTCATCTTTTTGTTGTAATGCTGACGCTGTAAGATCTTCCATTTTCCTCTCGTATTTAGCTCGTAATGTTTCTAATGTTTTCTCCGAACGACCTGCGAGATTATTTTCTAGTGCAACACCAAAGAAAACCCTCCATTGCTCTACTAATAAATTATTCTCTATGTCAGGGGTGCATGCATGCGTGTGTATGTGACGATATACGGGGGAAGCAACCCCTATAAGGGCTTCATGTTATTAAAATTCGGCACTGCATTTCTTCTATTGCCATCAGCAATAGAAAGAAATGCGACTGAAATATTTTACCATATAAAAAACAGTATCACTTTAAAAGGGCACCCTTGTAAAAAAAAAACCGCATTATTTTAACTTCACTGAAAGCGACTTTACATATTTTTATTCATTAATTTATCCACAGAAAACAATTACAAAAATCGTCGATAAATTTAAAAATTTCCACAGATTAAATGAGTAAAATTGTGTTTTCTAACGAATCAATTAACTATTTGTTTATGACCAAATTTTAAATGCATATATGAATAAATTAAAAACCAAATCAGTAAAAATTATGCACACAAAATGAACAAAATGGAAGGTTTTACTATACAACACAAAAAAATTCGTTACTCTGTGATTATAAAAGGAAACTTTTTGTAAAGGCGCAAAAAGTTGTTATTGAAAATTTTAATTTTAATATTACAACTTTTAGTATATTGTATAACTGTTTGTTTTATACAGTTTTAATTAGCAACGGAGTTAAATAACAACAAAGAATTTTAGATATAAAAAAGAAGAAAGAAAAAATCTTAGAGTTTGATAAATGAAGTGTGAACGCCCTGTATAGAGAATTTTTCTCCGATTACGTACACACTACCTACGAGCGCAAACATTATCAACGGAGTTCTAAATTTAGAATGCCGTTACTAGATTAGACAGATTTTCAGTAGCCACAAGTTAAGTCTATTTCCTTCTAGCCAAGTGCAAATTACTAAAAAGTGTTTTCCGCATTGCATGCACTTCCAAAAATTTGGCATAACTTTTATTGAGTCACAATTTATTTTCTAACGGCATTTTCACTGTTTTTTTGTTAATTTAAGCTTCAAATAAAAAAATTGCTAATTGTAAAAAAGCAAAAAAAAAAGATTTTGTATTTTATTTTGTTCATTTTTGGTGCACAAAATTACTAACGTAATTTAAAACCACTTACAACAAAACTTATGTCAAATTTACAAGTTAAGGTGCTAAAGAAGTCAGTCTTGCATTAAACTTTCCAAGCATCTTGACCAATTAAGTGATCTAATTACCTTCTAAACACATGGATATTTATAATTATAACATAATTAGAAAATGCGATAATTACAATATCTAAATTTCGCGTTTGAATATTAGCTTTACTGCTTTACTGTAAAACGGCGCTATAAAGTAATTGCTTAATGTACATTAATTAAATAGTTGAGACAGACAACTTTAGTCATCGAACCTATTAAAATTAATAAAATTATTATCGAATTTGCATATTTGCGACATTCAATTATATATCACTGCAAGTGTTCGCTTGCAGAAAGTCACACTAATTATTCGCATTTGCATATGCATTAGATTCAATTAAATTATGTGCAGGTATATTTTCCGTAATTTATTCGTTTTCGGGAGATTTACATAATGGACATTTTAAAAGCTCAGGTGAAGAACAAAAACTTTAATTAATTAAAGACCATTTAATAGCCTCTCTCTGGAGAAGGAGTTTTACTTTTATCAATTGTGCTTTTTACAGCCATTAAGCATATTACAAAACGTCTTGCGCGAGTTCAAATGGGAAATTTAAGTAATTAAAGATGTATTTCGCGTTGGCGCTCGTAAAATGTTTTATTTTTGTTGTTTAAATTAAACTTATCAATTTGATTACTTATTTACGACACTTTTGACCCAATTAAATAAAAAAGTAAAAATAATACAGTACTTTAGTTTCTAATATGGTTATTTTCTGTTTAATAAGTAATTATAATATCTGATAATCCTATCTTTGTTGAAATAATTAATTAATTACATTGTGGTTACATAGAGATGGTTTTATTTAGTTTTTGTTAAAAAAAACATTACATTTGTTTTAAACACAAACTAAATGAAAATAAAAGTTAGTTATATTTGATGTTTTTGTTTTATGTAAGTTTAGATAGCAGAATTTGCGAGATTCGGATAAATGCACTTTACTTTATTTGGATTGTAATATCAAAGGTCATGATAAAATACGAAGGGTTTGCAATTCCGCAATAATTTTGATAAGTTTAGCAACTTTCCATAACTGTTCTCGTTTCAAATATAAATGGCTGCTTAATTTTAACTATCTGGGAATTTTATTGAAAATGCCAAAAATATTTAAAAGCGTTGGAAACCACTAGACAATAATTCGTGAAAGACCTCGTAAAAGGAATGACAATAATTATTAAAATATGGAGGAAACTATTAAAATTTAGTTTGTTTTGACCTAATTTTTTGAAATCCTTGAAAACAAGTTTAATATGCTTTATTTAATGTTCAGCCAATGTTTTACAGTTTTTTTCGAAATATATAAAATAGCTATTTACATCATAATGCAATCAGAATATGTTTATTTTTAACTAAACCGTATTTTCAATAATTTATGTTTTTTGTTTTAATGTTTTTACACGTAATTTATGTGACACAACAAAATATTTTTAGTTAAATTATGTTCGAATATGCGTTCCTTTATATTTTGAAATAAACCATTACAAATAGTAACAAACAAATTTTAATTTAACATTTAAGAAAAAAAAATGTTATAAAATATTCAACATTTTAGAAGAAAAACTAAAATAAAAAGTACTTACCTTTAATCCCTTCAAATACCAGAGAAACGCTTAATTTGATCTGCAACGAAGAAATGTTAAAATTATAGTTACACTGTTAAATTATGTTTGAAATAAATATTTAAAAAATACTTTTATTTACTTGAAATTGAAATGAAATAAGGCAGGATTTCATAGTAAAATAAATAAACAAAATCTAAAAAAATATATTTTAAAACTTAACTCAAACAATTATAAATTTATTTAATATTATTATTACAATAATTTAGTTGAATTATTTTAATCTGTAAGCACACTGGCGTATTATAAAACTAGCGCCACATTAAACATTTAATAAATTACATAAAGTTCATCCAATCGTTTTAAATTATTTGATCATTCGAAATTGTTACATTGTACGTACAATGAATAAATATTTTGCTTAAAACACTTAAAGTTTTAATGAAAACAACACTCAATGTAAAGCGTAATAGCGAAAAAGCTTTCAAACGGTTGCGAATCTATGTGCGGAATAACTTGTTGCACATTTCAAGCTCGTAGAAAACTAAGTTGCAAGTGCAAGTTCTACGCAAAGGAATAAAAATGCTTATGTGGAAAAGCTCTATAAAGACTCTGGCTTGCCATAAAGTGTACATTGGGCTTCGATCAGAGAAAGAAAACAGGTCGAAAGAAAATCAAAGGAGAAAACAGCTGTGGGCGTATGCAAAGAAATGACCAAATGATGAGGTGTTCTATTCAAAATATATTTCACGTGTTTTTGACATAACATTTTTTTTGCACTGGGATTATTTTTTTACTGTGGCAAAAAAGTAATTTAAAAACTTTTTCGATTAAAATTTTAGCCTTTACGAATCTTTTTTATGCGTTATTCAAAGAATTAAACTGAATTTACCGTCTAATGCGGATTTATTTTAATATTTTTTTCTTCTTAATGTGACTAAAGTGACTATAAGTATTTCCTTATTTTTGTCTCTAAAAACTAGTTTCTTCAATTAATTAGAATTTTGTCAAAAGCCAAAAACGTTTATATGCTAATTAGCTTAAATTTCGGTCGACCGTAAATTTTTTTTTTCAGCACTTTGAACAAATTTTTGTCTCGGTTTTTTGTTTTGTTTTTGGGCAATTTGCATACTAATGGTACTTATACAAAATAAAAAACAACTAACAACCCTTGTTAGTATCCTAAAATAAAACAAATGGCCATTGTTAACACAATAGGGAAGACTTGGCCACTTGTTACGTTTTTTGAAACTGATCTTAATCTTTTCTTGAAGGAAAACTCCTTTTTTATCAGATGAAAAATTAATTAAAACTATGGCGCCTTTTTATGCTACAAACTTTTTAAGTGGAAAAAGTTTGGAGTTGTTTAAAATCAAGCAAATATTCGTAATTATTGTTGTACATAGCATTTTTATCGCGCGTATATTTACTTGATGCAAATAAATGAGATAAAGTGACTTTTTCGCTGATGAATACGGCTTTGATTGCGCCACATATAAATAAATTTTGCTGAAAAACACTTTTTTATATTCAAAGTTCAAATAAGTTCATTGTTTGAATGTTAATTTCTTATTTAATATTCCAAAACTTTTTTAAAAATATTTTTATATTTGAAAAAAAAATTTTTTTTTAATCAAAAGAACAACTTTCTTAGTTTATGATGTATTTAACTTTTTAAGTAAGTCATTAAAAAGTAAAAAATAATAATAATCATTAAGTAAATTAATTTTAATTAGATTTAAACAATGTTTTGAAATCCAGAAGTTTGAACAATTCATTAGTCAAAATATGATATTCGGATCAAAATAACTATGTAATTAAATTTAATTAAATCGGCCTGGGTACTTCTGGCCTAGTCGTAAACTTTGTTCGATCCGGCACATTATGCGCGCCATTCTTTTCCACCGAATTTAAGGGCGGTAGTAAAAGGAAAATCCTAGTAAACATCTCCCGTAAATGGACCGTATATGCACTATAAAACTTTGTGTTTTGCAATTACTTCCTGCTGAATGCTATAGGGGTGTTACATAAAGGACGAAATTATAACAAAGGCGGATTTTTGTCACAAAGCCGTATTTGCTAATACTCTCACGCATAAAAAAACATTTTCGGTTTTTGTGTAACATTTTGTTACGCAAAGGTATTACTTCTGAAATCTCCTTTTTGTGCGTATTATTACATAACAAACAATAATTCTTAAAGACTAATCTATTAACAAATAAAATGAAACAATATATTTTTGACAAGCTTTATTGAGAATATATTGGAAAGTTTAAAAGGTGGCGATTCCTAATTCTTTTTATAGAATTCACATTTTTATTCTGAACTCAATAGCAATGAAAGATATTGATTTTCATTCATTCCAATAATGACGATTGGTTTTGAATGAAATGTGTTAATGGAAAGAAAAAATAATAATAAAAAGAAAAGCCATGGAAAATTCACCTTTAATTAGCAACAAAAAGTCGTAATTGGGTCATTATTAAAAAAATATTTTTCAAATTTGGTGCAAATTTCACTGAAAAAATTTGCAATAAGGAGAGTGTGTTTTAAATGTATCTTTTTTGTTTAAAAAAAAAAACTTAATTTGCTAAAAATATTGTTTAAATTGCCAAAGAACAAAGTTCTAATATTAAAAAAAAAATACATCAATTAAAACTCACTTTTTTTTATTAAAAACACATTAAACGTAACTCTTTTATTTCAATTAAAATTAAATTTTAATTATAAAAAAATGTTTACTTTGCAAATGTATTTCCCTTCTAAGGGTATAAATTTCATTATAAAAAGTAAAATCTAATATTTTAATTGCTTCAAACAACCCAAATATAAATCAGTAAACAAAGTTTTTGTAAAAAAAAAAAAAAACGAAACTTATCTAAACTTAAGGGTGTAGCAATCGATTTAAGCACTGCACCCACAATAAATAGCCACTTGTTTGTTCCAATTCATCAGCATCGATCACTGTGAATATCATGTTCGCCGTGATAAACACATTTGTTGCGAAGCACCGCACATTTCCTTCAGAGCCGTTGAAAAATGCGCGCGATCCGCCCCCGAAATATCCATAATAGATGCTGTTTCGCAGACGGGCGAATTTAATAAATCGTTCAATGCCAAGGTTACTTTGCTGGCAAATTATTAGTTACCGGCGGAAATTTCCTGACGGTTTCGCCCGCCCGCCCGTTGCCAATGTCTCTCTCTCTCGGAGAGTGAAAATTACTTGTATCTGGGCGAAAGATAATAACAACGCAACAAACTCATTTGGAGCTTTCAAATAATAATAATAATCATCATCTTCATTCTAAGCGATGCCGATATCTATATGCGATTCTTGTTCGAAGCAAATTTCCCTAATTAAGCGTCAGGATACTGCTTTCTTTCGAAACAATATAATAAAGCATCGTACGAGCTTTCATTACCAGAGCAGAAAGTTTTAGACAAACTCCTATTCTCTTGAAGTCTAAATTGAATAAAAGACCGCAAGCAAAATTATTTGATTTTATTACGCATATTGGGCGTATTATACAGGGTATTCCAGCGAAAAGTTGTAACCCTCTATATAATTTGGTTTACTTTGAAATAATAATTTTCCATCAAGTTAATTTTTAAATCGAGTGGTAGAAATTATAATGTTGGATATACGGCTACATCACCACCCCCAACGAGCTACACGGCAGCTCTCACAATATTTTCTTTTTTATTGAAAGTGGGTCACGTAATAACTTCATTTAAAGGTATTTTAACTATAATTAGGATCATGTTATTATTTTTAAAATCTCTGGATTTAAAAAACGTAAATTCGTCTTCGAAATATTCCTTTTAAAATTTTCATGCAAGGTTAATTAGAAGACACCAAAGAAATCGTAATTAGAAACTAATTTTTTAAGAGCTGTTTTTTATATAAAATATTGCCTTTTAATTTTTTTATAGAAGTGCTATTTTTTCTTAATTTAAAAACACCACATTAAAAATTCTTTATGAAAGGCATATATTTTTTAACATAAATAAACATTATTTGAAAAGATTTATTAAAAAGTAATTAAACAAAGGATTAACCATGTTCTTTTTCACCTGTCAGAATAATTTAATTTTAATTAAATTTTAAAAACAACTGCTTAAGCATGTTATTATTAAAAATTAAAACACCTTTAAAGCTTTGAAATTCTAAATTTATTTATTTTTTTTTTATTGGAAAACAAACGTATAATAATACTTTATACAATGCATATTTTTTATCACAAATAAACAATTAAAGTAGTTTGATTTATTAAAAATTAATTAACCAAACAAAGGATTACCTATGTTCTTCTCCACCTGTGATAAATTCAATTTTATTTTAATTTTAAAAATAACTGCTTAAGCATGTTATAAAGAATTAATTTTTAAAGATCCTTAAAAGTTTGAAATCGAAAATTTCAAAATTGAATATTTTATTTAATATTAACGTTTATAATTTAGAGTGGCTGCGAAATTTCATAGGAAAACCCTGTATATTAAGATATGTTTCCAGCATTTTTTTCATTACATTAAAGGTTATTGTTTGCGTCGGCCGTAAAAATATTTCTGGCGTCTGGTCCTTGGATTGCTTCTCGAATAATTTCATAATTTACGGTCGATAACACGTCGACTTCGTTTGTTCAATGACATAAAATAATCACGTTTCGCCTTTGAATAATATAAGAAGCAAGAAATTAAATAACATAAAAGATGGCAAAGACAAACGTAATATAAGTATGCATAAATTTATGAAAACTAACGGAAATTTCTTAATTGCTTCTTATGATGATATTCGCCATAGATAGAGTATACTTATGTGAAATCCTTGAGTGCCATTTCAATTATCCGGGTGGATTAGGTATAATTATTTTGCAACGGGCGACAATATATTGATTGCTCGTTAATTATCCACAATCAACGGTTTGTGTCAATTAAAACTTTATTCAAAAACAGGTCCGAGCTTAATTAAAGCGCTCGAAATTAGTGCGTGCGAGCAGAAAGCGGTTCTCTGTTCATTTTCAAAATCTATAAGTTGTAATGTGTAAAGCGTTTCGCTAAGATTTACGCAATACGAGTATACTGCTTCGTTTCCACTAAAATAAACATATTTGGTAATTTGGTATTCCAGTTTCCGATTACAAAGACACAATGAGTGTGTTTGCCTTAAAAGAACGTGATTTTCATATAGATCATTGCCAAAAGTTATCACAAATTACATTAACAGGTAAAATACAATTTTAATGAGAATATGTAAAGTCTTGCTTTAATTTCGGAAAATATTAACTATTTGGAATAAATATATTAATGATTATTAATTTTATTTATTTATTTATTAAGAACTAAATTTCCATTAAAAAACTAAATGTAAAATTAATTCTAAATAATGGAATTTATTTATTTACGCAAATAAAAACGCCTAGACGATTAGTGAGTTATTTTATTCGAAACAAAAAATATAGAATTTCAAGGTTTCTATTTATTTATTTATTTATTTTTTAACAAATCAACAGCGAAAAACTTTTGTAATTTAACACTGTATTATGTCTTAAAAAATAAGGAATTCTATAGGGGTGTTTCAAGTATTTATTAAAAAATAAACAAGAAAACTAATATCTTACTGACTACAAATAAACAAAACAGGGAACTGATACTTTCAGAATATTTGCATTATCTTTTGCGCTGAAATTGTTTACAGAATTTTATGTCTGAAAACAGACATAATAGCGAAAGTGATCCTTTTTCCTATACATATTGATTTTGAAAGGAAGCTGCTTTAATTAACTTCTTACTCAACAAATATTAATTATATTTGCTGTAGCCGATATCCATTTCAATTTTTAATATTTCACCCTCTGTTCATTAAACATATAAAATATGTATTTGTATATAATGCAAAAAGAGCTTTTTCAATCATTTGAAAAATCATATAAAATATTTGAAAAAAAAAATAATCATGCAGAAGAGGACATTAAAGGAAATGTATTGGAAACTTAATGAAAATGCAACCAAAACGGTCTGCACTTAATAATAATAATAAAAAAAATTATGTCAGCAGAATGCCAAGGCAAGGTGCTGTATTTCCTTAATACGACTTCATTAGCTAGTACAATATTTACGATTGCTTATGGAAAGCAGACAATAACAGACCGGAGAGAAATAAAAGAACGACAAAAATAAATGCAATCTAAGATAATTTCAATGGCTTTGCTCGATGTGCATTTGTGCGGAGGAAAAGTTTATAATTTTATTATTATTACAATATGTAAACGCAGCCGAGCAACAATAAACATTTTATAGAAATTTTTATTCAGATATTACTCAACTGTATCCGTAATAATAAATTCAAACTGATTTTTCTAGATTTTTTTTTTTGCATTTTTGCTTTGTATTTTTAGCCTAATGATAGTTGCAAAAGCTACAATTTCAAATAAATGCACTGTACACATCGTTATGCATAATAATACGTTCTTTTAATGACATGTCGGAAAGATATTTATTTTCTGCCTCTATCGAGATATCATTTTATTTATGGTTTTATTGGTCGTAAACTTCCAAAGGATTTTTCTATCGCAATAATCGAAACATTGCTCCATTCATAAACAGCTATTTTTACGAGTTATTTATTGTAATATATGTTATTCATAAAGCAGATTGTATAATTAGCGCGAATTATTTAATATTTCATAATATCATGCAGAGAAACGTTGGCAGACTAATTGCAAAGCGAACACATTTGTTGCTAATTAATGAACATTTCCGCTTTTGATATCTATGCGAAATACATTTATTTAAGCATTAGGGGAAATTATTTCATCTGTAAAATGACCGGCTTTTCTGATTCTATAGATAGCAAAAGCTTACTTTGTTGTTTTAAGTCTAGTCTTTAGAGTTTAAAGGAATATGAAACGTAAATTATTAAAGTTTTATCCATGCTTGGCTAATTTCTCGTTTTAACAATACGCGAAATTTAATTCAATTACACAGGGATTTCATTTAATAAATAGGTTTTCAAATTCTACTGCCTGATTTACAAAGTTAATGATTCAAGGATTTATACATTCTGTTCCAATTTGGGAGTTAGCTAACGAACAAAATCCAAGTTCAGTTTAAACAAACAGGTTTACGAAATGATCGATTTCTGTAGATAGATTTAAAGTAAATATTTAATTTGCCATTTTTCGCACTAATTTTGCACGATGCCAGTGATTTATTTGCGGATGCAATAGAAGTTTTCATTGATGAACTTTATATAACTTATCTGTAAACTAGCGGAA
>JASKGO010000755.1:0-34250 GCA_030556065.1 Holobus sp. GC000080
TATTTAAATAATTAATAATTTTAATATTTAAAAGTTTAAATAGTCAAGTCATAACGGCTTTATATTTTCAGAGCAAGGATCAGTTGAGGGAATAGTTTTCGAGCAAATTCAAAATTGTCTGTATTGGACGTGCAATAACGATCCGGCCATTAGAAGAATCAATTTAACGGATGCGGGAACCAACAGATCAGATGTTGAAATGGTAATACAGCTGCACCACGGCGACAAACCCCGAGGAATTGCGGTGGATAGTTGCGGTGCCCGATTATACTGGACCAATTGGAATTCCCATCAGCCAAGCATCGAAAGAGCGTATTGCACTGGCTTCCAAAGAGAAACAATTATCACCACCGATATTAGAATGCCAAATTCGCTCGCTTTAGACCACAAAGCGCAGAAACTGTACTGGAGCGACGCCAGGCTCGACAAAATCGAACGATGCGAATACGACGGCTCAAACCGCGTAGTACTGGCAAAAGTAACGCCGCAACACTGCTTCGCAATGGCCATTTACGGTGATTACATTTTTTGGACCGACTGGGTCCTTCATGCAGTGCTCAGAGCTGACAAACTCACCGGCCAAAATGTGGTTTGGCTGCGCAAAGATGTGGCACGACCGATGGGAATCGTGGCGGTCGCTAACGACACCAACGACTGCTTTTCGAATCCGTGCCTGGTCCTGAACGGAGGATGCGAGGATAAATGCTCCTTATCCGCCAAAGGAGAAGTGGAATGCCAATGTTCCGAAGGCAAAATTCTTGCCAACGACAACAAAAGATGTTACTTGCGGGAATCCCCTTGCGATGGAGATTCCTTCAGGTGTTCCGATGGCGGATGCATACCTTTCACATTGACTTGCGATACAGTCCGAAATTGCGCAGATGGCAGCGATGAAGAACCCGGATATTGCGGACACAGAATGTGCCCACATTTGTATCAATGTTTAAACAAGCGGTGCATTCCTTTTAATTTAACTTGCAACGGGATTGATGACTGCGGCGACTTTACCGATGAAAATAATTGCTCGTGTCCTGAATCTACTAGCTTCAGATGTGCTAACGGTGTCTGCATCAGCAAACAATACCGATGCGACCACGATCCAGATTGTGCTGATGCATCAGATGAAATCGGTTGCGAACCTAAGAATTGCGGCCCCAATATGATTAATTGCGTTAATACGACCACAGCATGTATTCGCACCGAATGGATTTGCGATGGGGACAGCGACTGTTGGGACCATTCCGATGAATTGAATTGTTCGAACCGAACTTGTAAGCACAACGAGTTTATGTGCGCAAACGGGCGTTGCATATCCAGCAGGAAAGTCTGCGACGGTTACAACGATTGCATGGACAGCAAGCATCCGAGTTCAGATGAGCAGAATTGCGAGAACCAGTGCCATTTCAATCAATTCAAGTGCGCTTCCAATTTGGTTTGTCTGCCCAACGAATTGAGATGCAACGGACAGCCGGATTGCGACGACGGGTCCGACGAGCAAGGGTGCCAACAACAGTGCCGCTCGGATCAGTACAAATGCAGCAATGACGAGTGCATTCCCTTGTCTTGGCAGTGCGATGGTAATCCGGATTGCAAAGACGGATCCGACGAAAGTGCGCATTGCGCTAATCATACGTGCGGCCCCACGGAATTCAGATGCACTGCTGGAAGTTGCATACCTTGGTCTTGGGTGTGCGATAAGGAAGACGATTGTCTGGATAAATCCGACGAGCATCCCGATACAGCTTGTAAGGCCACCACATGCAGCGAGTCGTTGTTTCAGTGCGCCGATCGCACTTGCATTTCGAAATTATTATATTGCGATGGTGATAGCGATTGTTTGGATAGCAGTGACGAACCTCCAGGCTGTGAAGGAGAGTGCTTTTCCGGTGAGTTCAAGTGCGATTCCGGAAAATGCATTCTGCAGAATTACATGTGCAATGGCAAAGATGATTGCGGGGATGGGAGCGATGAAAGAGATTGTACCGGTATTGCTGATTCTTGTGCTGCCCGCCAGTTATTCAAGTGCCAAAACGATTTGTGTGTTAATGAAACACTACTATGCAATGGGGAAAACGATTGCGGGGACTTTTCCGATGAAAACAAGTGCAGTAAGTTTTCTCTTCTTTATTTTTCCAAAATGAAACTTTTTATTTTTACAAAAGTTATACTGAGTTTTCATATATATGGATATTTTTTTAATTTTAAGATATAAATGAATGCGAAGCTGCTCTTAATCCTTGCTTCCAATTATGCAAGGACAAAACTGTAGGATATGAATGCTCCTGCTTGCCTGGATATCAAGTGGACCCCAAAGATGCATCTCATTGCATCGACATAAACGAATGCGAAAACAGATCTTGCAGTCAAGAATGCAAAAACACCATTGGTTCCTTCGTGTGCAGCTGTGTTAACGGTTATTATTTAGGAACTGATAAAGTATCGTGCCATGCAAGTGGTCCGTACACCGTGAAACTTTTATTAGCCAATAGGTACTAAACAGCAAATCAATCCTATGATATTTTAATAATTAACTATTTTGCTTTCATTAATTTATTCATTTGATTTCAGATATTACATTAGGGAATTAAATTTGGACGGTCATTCTACATTACTGGAACATAATCTTACGAATGCAGTAGCTTTAGACTACGATTTGCAAACAAATTGCATCTACTGGTCAGACGTGACCACCAAAGGAAGTTCCATTAAGAAACTGTGCAATAGTTCGCAGAATGCCAGTTCAACGATCTTACATTCAGCTACACTACAAAATCCTGATGGATTAACTGTAGATTGGGTCGGAAAAAATTTGTATTGGTGCGACAAAGGCCAGGATACCATTGAAGTATCATCTTTGACTGGAAAATTCCGCAAAGTGATCATTTCCAACGGTTTGCAAGAGCCAAGGGCCATTGCCGTGGATCCCTTCAGGAAGTACTTGTATTGGACTGATTGGGGCATGAACGTTCATATAGGCCGCGCCGGAATGGACGGATCTGATCAGAAAATTTTGATCGATACGAAAAAGTTGCATTTGGGTTGGCCAAACGCACTCACCATTGCCTACGATACCAAAGAGCTTTTCTGGGCTGACGCACGCGAAGATTACATTGCTGTTTCCGATTTGGACGGCAATCATATCAAAATGATCACGAGCCGCATAGCCAATCCGGAACTTCACCTGCATCACGTCTTTTCAATAGCTGTATGGGAGAACTATGTCTACTGGACGGACTGGGAGAAGAAATCTGTGGAAAGGTGCCATAAATACCGAGGAGACGATTGCAAAACTCTGCTGGTTACCATCCACAGGCCTATGGATCTGCGAGTTGTGCATCCATTGCGTCAACCGCCTTTAGAGAACCCTTGCCAGAGCGCAAATTGTTCGGCACTTTGCTTACTGGCTCCCAAACCGCCATATTATACCTGCTCTTGTCCGGAAAATTACGTTCTGCATGAAGATGGTAAAAGTTGCACCTCCAACTGCACCACTGCGCAATTCGAGTGCAAAACAACCTACAAATGCATTCCTTTCTGGTGGAAATGCGATACGCAGGATGATTGCGGAGACGGCAGCGATGAGCCTGCCGATTGTCCCAAGTTTTCTTGTTCACCCGGACAGTTTCAATGCAACAACAGCAAATGCATCCATCCGTCCAATTTGTGTAATGGCAAAGATGACTGTCAGGATAATACTGACGAAAAGGATTGCGAAAGGTACTCTTGTCTTCAGAACCAGTTCAAATGCAGAGGAAATGAAACGGTTTCGCCCAGATGTATAAGTTCAAGTCAGCGATGCGACAGGGGAGAGGACTGTCCTTTTGGTGATGATGAATTAGATTGTCCACCGGCTACGTGCATGGCGTACCAGTTTAAATGCGCTAACGACAAATGCATTCCAAGAGTGTGGGTTTGCGATAAAGACACAGATTGCGAGGACGGTTCGGACGAATTGGTTGATTGTACTGAGCGCACTTGTAGTCCGGATAATTTCCGCTGTAATTCAGGAAGATGCATACCGAAAGCTTGGCAATGCGATGGAGAATCTGACTGCATTGATGGCGACGACGAACCTTTGACCTGCAGTTTGCCTGATTATCATACCTGTGAACCGTCCTACTTTAAGTGCAATTCCAATAAGTGCATTCCAGGCCGCTGGAGATGCGACTATGACGACGATTGCGGCGACCTTTCGGATGAAATCGGTTGCACGCCTAGAAACTGCTCGGAGAGCGAGTTCAAATGCCACAATGGCAAGTGCATTCGAGGCACTCAGCATTGCGATGGAGAATTCCAATGTGAAGATAGGTCTGATGAGATGGATTGCCATTCTCAGTGTGCCGCCAATGAATTCCAATGTATCAGCCCTCAGTATTGTATTTCAGCGTTAGTTTTATCTTTACTTTTAAGTTTATTTTTTAAGTAATGATTGTTTTATTTGGCAGCGATTGGAAATGCGATGGTGATATGGACTGCAGCGATGGTTCCGATGAGACCAACTGCAACCACCGATGTCCCGATAACGGTTTCCACTGTACGAACGGTTTGTGCGTACCGCAAGAATGGAGATGCGATGGCCAAGACGACTGCAGCGATAACTCGGATGAGGAATTGACGATGTGCATGAATTTGGCATGTCCCCCCGGACGTTTCCGATGCAAGAATCACAAATGCATTCCGACAGCTCAAATGTGCGACGATCTGGACCAATGCGGCGATAACAGCGATGAAGAAGTGGATGTTTGTAGAACTGTTTGCACTAAGAAACAATTCCGCTGTCATAATCACAAATGCATCGATAAGAGGTTCATGTGCGACAATAATAACGATTGCGGGGACAACACCGACGAACTGGATTGTCCACATTCCGGTTGCCGTTTCGGAAACTGCTCGCAGTTGTGCTACGAGGGAAAGCACAAACAGCTCACCTGTAAATGCTCCAAAGGGTACCAATTAGCGGGAAAAAATGGATGCGAAGCTCAAGGACCACCCGCACAATTAATAATTTCCGTTGAAAACGAACTGAGATTTATATCGCCGTATAAATCGGGCAGAAATGATCAAGCGGACAATATATTGCTGGTACCCGATGCCAGTTATAAAGTTCACTCCGTCGATGCCCTCTTCGAATCCAATCAAATTACCATTTTCTGGACGGATTACCACAACAAAAAAGTGCAAAGTCTAACAGTTAGTTTGGCCGGTCACGATCATAGAGATGTCAGGGATACTCACGAAAAGATTGTTTTGTCCGATCTGATGTTGCCCAATGGATTGGCCGTCGATTGGATGGCCAAGAGAGTTTACGTTATGGATGCGAATAGAATTGTGGCCGCTAATATTGATGGATCGCAGTATTCTTCCATTATCTCCGAAAATATGGACCATCCGAGGGATATTGCTGTTGCTCCTCTGCAAGGGCTCATGTTTTGGTTGGATTGGGGTCCTTTGGCTCGCATTGAAAGAGCCTCCATGGATGGAACCAATAGAGTCATACTGAGGAAGATGGGTATTTTATGGCCTACTGGTTTAGCACTCGATAGACCTGCAAAAAGAGTGTATTGGTGCGATTCGAAAGCTTTCACGATCGAAACCACCAAATTTGATGGGACTGATCATCATATTGTTACTCGGTTATCAGAAGGTAAGTTTTTGCTATTGTATCGTACACAAATGAAATAATTGATTGTTAACAGTGGAGAAACCGTTCAAAATTGATGTCTTCGAAGACTACTTGTATTTCTCAACGTATCAAACGCATGATATTCTTCGCATGAATAAATATGGCCGAGGAAATGCTACGTATTTAACCAAGGGATTACGTCGAGTGACCAATCTTTTCATTCTGCAGCAAAACAAACAGGAACAGGGTCCGAACAAGTGCGACAATTTCTGCCACTCATCCGAATTGTGTCTGCTGAATCCAACGAATGCCACCTGTACTTGCACCGATGGCTACGTTAAAGAAAACTCGACGTGTCGACCGTACGCGTCAAGCAAAGGCTCTTGTCCGCTTTATTGCAACGCGGGCACTTGTAAAATAACACCAGGAGTCGGTCCGCATTGCGTCTGCACGCCACTCTACACCGGTCCCCATTGCGAAACCTACAAATGCTCCCAGTATTGCCAAAATAAAGGCACTTGTTTCGTCGACTGGTTATCCAGCAAGGATCCGACCGGTGAAGTCAATTTAAGTTGCAACTGTCCTCCGGAATGGACCGGAGAACATTGTGAATTTCCCACATCGTCGTGCGATAATTGGTGTCACAATGGCGGTGTTTGCCAAGTAACAGGTGCCGGCGAACGGCGATGCATTTGCGTTTCCGGCATAACGGGACCACGATGCGAGCACTGTTCTAAACTGCAGTGCCGAAACGGCGGCATTTGCATGTACTTGAAAGGCAAAGAAAAGTGCCAGTGTCCTTTGGGATACAGTGGCGCGAGTTGCGAAGTGGTTGCCTGCCAGGAGTACTGCGGCAAGCACGGCACCTGCCAGATGACCAAAGCGGGACCCAAGTGCAAATGCAATGCCGGCTATTCGGGAGCCAAGTGCGATAGAAACATCTGCGCTGGCTTGTGTTTGAACGAAGGTATCTGCCGGATCGACGGCAAACAAGCGTCCTGCATGTGTCCGCCGCAATTCACCGGCAGAAGATGCGAAGTGAGCAGAGGTAGTTGCGAGTGCAAGAACGGTGGCACTTGCGTCTACAATATTTGCCAATGCCCCGATGAATGGGGCGGCGAAAAATGTGATGTGAGTACTTTTCTAAATTGTTTTTCGTTCGAATGTTTGAGACAAAAAATGTGACACTAATGTTTTTTTTCAGGAATACATTGGAAACGATAATCCTTGCGTGAATTACTGCCAAAACGATGGCGTGTGCCAAATTGGAGGGCTGCACCAGACGCCCGTTTGCCATTGCGCTTCCAACTGGACGGGCAAACGTTGCGAAGAGGCAGTCCTCTGTCGATTCTATTGCCAAAACGGAGGCACCTGTTTGGTCAGAAACGGACTCCGATACTGCATCTGTCCCAGTCCCTACGAGGGCGATCAGTGCGACCTGTTTAGAAACGACAACGGCGAGATAAGCAGCAGTTCGAACGAATCGAACGGCGTCATCATACCTATAATATCCGTCCTGGGCATCATTCTGATGATTTTCGGTATCGTTATAATTGCCTATCTTGTTTTAAAGAAAAGACAACCGTTTTCGCATGAAAGACTGCACGAGAACGACTTCAATAATCCAATTTACCAAGAAAGGGATGCTGAGCCTTTCACTTTGGATACTGATAAGGTATTTGATTTTATTTTGTTTCTAAACTAAAGTGATTATTTTAATGAATTAATGTTGTGATTGCAGTCAAACAATTTCGTTAATCCTGTGTATGAAACTGTATATAACCGGCCAGGAGGAGCCAAAGAGGAGAAGACTAGTTTATTGCAACACTCAAGTGAGGAATTAGTTCCTGTGACGGCGGATCAACAGTAAAAGAGATCTTAGTTTTATTCCTAGTTAAAAGTTATTTTGCGTAAGAAAACTATTACTATATTCTGTATAGTGCCATGTGATTATTTTTACTTTGCCAAAACTAAACTAATCGTTCAAATTTATCAAATTAGCGTATATAAAATTAAAAAAAAATATATTTCATACTCTTCTCCATTCATTTTCCATGAAATAATAACATTTTAAACATTCTAATTCTAAAATTAGTCCGTTTTTTTAAGTTAGTTGTTGGCAACAAAAGTCACCAACATAATTTCATACAGTTCATTCTTTTAAAACAAAAAAGAAAGTAAAAGAAAACAACAAAAATCAAAGAAAGTACAAATAATCATTACAACAAAAATGAAATAAGACAAGGGACAAATAATTACAACACATATTTTATTGGTTTTGCTAATTAATTACACTAGGACTTGAACTTTTGTTAAATTTAGGATTCAGTTTGGGGAACAGCCAACTTGTACACCACTTCAGTAGCCATACCCATACCAACAGCGATTAATCCAACTGTAATGTACATCAAAATGCGATCTTTAGCTCCACCTTTTTTGTAGGATGGAACACCATCTTCAACCTAACAAAAGTTGATATTTATAATAACAGAATATGCCACTCTCTGTAACAAATGAAAACACTTACCCCATATTGCGCTTGAATTTGCTTCAATTTTTTAAACCGGGGTGATGGGACTTCATTCACTGCTTGGCTCATTGATCTTCTTACCATTTGGCTCAACAAAACGGCTTTCTACGCAATTAAAAGAGGTTTATTAAAGATTTTTCCATGGGTTGCTTTATAAATAACATAAATAAGGTAAAAATACTAGAAATTATGTAATAAGGATCACAGGATAGAAAGATGATTTTTAAAGCAGTAAATAAGTGCTTAATGATAAAATTAATACATACCCTGATGTTATTCATCTTTGAAGGTTTTTAACGCAAGAAGCGTAATTAATTTCTGATATTTTTAATTAAATTTTTAGAAATGCAACTATCGTGTTGTCCTTGATGAGCGAATGACAACGACTGCTTATCTGACAGCATTTGACAATGTGAGTTAGATTAGAAATGCTGTGTTGCAAAATTTTTAAATTTTTTCTGCTTTAATCATGCTTAAACAATTTTAATTCTACAAAATAAAAGAATGAAATATCATAAAAGAAAGAAGTATTATTGGATTTAATTGTATAAATACAATAATTTAATGCAAAAGCAATTAATAAGTTTGGAAACTTTGGCAACACTGTCATTGTAAATGCGCATTGGCATTCTGCGCATTTTGCTTCTCATTGCACGTGTCATTGACTGTCCTTGACGGGCCGCGGTTCCCTTTTGCTTGAGAAACTGGCGTGACAAGGTGAGCTCATCTAAATCTTTTTAAATCGCTTAAACTAATTACAAGAAATTAATAATTATCAATTAAAATGTTACCTACTAAACCAATAAATCAAATGTTAAAAGGATTTTCTTCTTTTTTCAGTAAAACACCATAATGTCTGATGTTGAAGTGTAAGTACCGTTTTATAACCTCTAAATATCACAAATTTTTATAATTTTCGCGAATTTTATATAAAAATGATGACAATAGCAGGCTCCCTCAACTGAGGAACCCTTAATAAACACCGTGCTGTTATCTACCTAATGTCTGATTTCTTTTATTTACCAGAAAACAATTTTCCGTCAGTCTAATGTTTTAACTAATAAAATTATTTTGATTGCAGCGATGATGCTCCCTCTGCCCCTGCTGAGACAGGAGGACCAATGGACGTGAATCAAGCCCTTCAGGATGTCTTGAAGACGGCTTTGACTCACGGCGGTGTGGTCCATGGCTTACACGAGGCAGCTAAGACTCTTGACAAAAGACAAGCTGTGTTATGTATTCTGGCTGAAAACTGCGACGAACCAATGTACAAGAAACTGGTGACGGCTCTGTGTTCCGAACACGAGATCCCTCTTATCAATGTGGACAACAACAAGAAGCTTGGCGAATGGGCTGGACTCTGTAAGATCGACAACACCGGCAAAGCACGTAAAGTAGTAGGTTGCTCTTGTGTTGTAATCACTGTAAGTAAAGCGTTTTTAAAAATTTTCATTTATTTAACTGTTCTTTTTAATATTTTACCAGGATTATGGTGAAGATTCACAAGCACTTGATGTGCTCAAAGAGTACTTGAAGAAGTAATGTTAATAAGACTTTATTAATAAAAAAACGGAAAGAAAAACGAAGAAAACGAAGTTTGTTTAGTTGTCTTGAGGTATGCATTTATCTTTATGTACTTTCCATTGTTCCACTTGACACTCCCGGGAGCAGTACCATTCCTTTTTACATTTCGAGCATCGATTTATTGCTCTCATTCCGCAGTTTGCACACTCCGCGTTGCTGCTTTCTTCGAATGCTTCCAAAACATTCGTATTATATGCTGCAGATAATCTTTAAATAAAATTAATAAGTGAAAACTTTTAGTAATCACAAAAAAAAAACTAACTTTTGTGCAATTTTCATCATTGAAGCCTCATCAAAAATGAAGACAAAGGCCAACTGTTTCTTTGCAATGTTTTTGCACTTGCCTTTGATCTCTTTTAGTATTTTACTTTTTAATTCAAGCAGAACTTCAATCAGAATAGGTCTTGTTTGATTTGCATTCGCATTAAGAAAACTTAATTGGCAGAGCCAATGATTCAGTTCTACCAGTGGGGACATTTGATCCAAAATCACTGGGGTTAGCAAGGGTAACAGTTTCATTAACTGCTGCTTGCGGCCATCGTTTATCAAATAGTAAGTTTTGCAATTTTTGTCCAGCAGAAGAAATCGCAAAGTCAGCCATATCTTTAACAGTTTTAATTATACAGAAGGTCCTGTTTTTTTTTTTTAGTAAACTTTACCTGTGCTTCAGTTAAACTTAAAGTGCCGTCTTTTACCTTTACCCATTTTCCTTTATTGTAAATTTGCCCATCTTTTTTCCAAGGTTTCGCCATCAGCAAATGAACAAAAAGAATGGGAATGTCGTAAGTTTCGTATAATTTTGCAACTAAAGCTAAAGACATTCTGAAAACACATCATATTTATTTTACTTTTTATAACATTGTTAGGAAATTTCTAAGTGAAAAGAAGAAAGAAAATAGAAACTTACTTGTCCAAGTGTTCGCTAAGGTATCTGATGATGGAAACGCACTTTATACCTATGGCAAAACTTAATTCTTTTTGTTGCTTCATTAGTACCGATTTAGGGCACTCCGAAGTGTCTTCGGTGTCTGAACCATCACTTATCAATAGTTCAGACACGTAATCGTAGGAATAGTCCAGTAAATCGGCAGCAAAGTCGCCTAAACTGGCACTACCAGCCTCGTGGAACATTATCAATTCCAGTAAACTTGCCACGATTGCTTCGTGGTACAGAATCGTGTAAGCAACAACGGTAGATGTTGGATTTGGGGACAAAGACCACAAATACGGCAAGATTTTGTTTTTCCATACGTTCACCACAATTGCTTCCTGCACCAAGACGTGGCTTTTGCCGAAAGAAATGATCGCTTCCTTTACTTGCTCGTCGCGCATCGATATTGCCTCAATGGTCGCTTGCTGGTTTAGTTTCTGGCAACGTTCGTGCCATTCTAGCCATCTTAAATTAGTTTGAACGGATTGTTTTATTTTTGGATATTTAATCAATTTTTTTGTGGATATGGAATTTACCTATCATTTCCTAAGTCTTGGATGTTTTGGGGTTTCATTGTTTCCACATAAAAGTCGATTTCTGAAGAAGTTAAGACGCAGCCGGTGTCCATTTTGTCGCAGAATTATTAATTCGCTTCTGTTTTATTAATTAGTGCACTTCTGGTGAACGGAAATGCTGTGGCTGTCGTTAAAGTGGGGAAAAGTGGATGGAAAATCTGTGGAAAACTTCACTGCCTCACTGAATTGTCTTCTATTTATTTGGTTGCTATTGTTACGGTTGCCAGGGAATTGTAGAAATGGTGCATTGATTTTCTATTGTTGTTTATCAACTAATTATATTAAAAAAAGTAATGAAAATTTCAATTAGTATTGTTTGATTGATTAAAAGTTTTAAAATTTGAAATAAATGTCAACGGTTGCATATCTGGTTGTATATATGAAAGACAGAAATCTGTAATTCGGCATCAGCTTTTTAAATGTGACAGTTGATCAACAACATTCAAGCGAAGCGGACGTTATAAACTCGTTATTTGTTTTATGCATCGTTTTTTTCTTCAATAATGGATACTTCGCCTCGAAAACTATCAAAAAGAACATCGGTAAGAAACTGGTATTGCTGCTAAAAGCAACAGTATTTTCAAGCCCTTGCTCATTTGTATTATAACTCTTGTTTACAGATATTGAAACCAGCAAAGCAACGCATTGCAATGGCTGATATTTCCTTTGAGGAGCCTGGCGAAGAAACTAAAGCTTTAAGAAAAGTTAGATTTAGCCATCGTGAAGTAAAGTAAGTGGCTTATATTTTATCATCATTTCAATATTTGTAAATGAAGAAGACTCCTCCAAAAGAGGTTAGAAGCTTTTTACTTTCCTAATAGTACTTTTTGATGTTTCAGAGGCTTCTTTGCTGAATCAAATAATCAAACAATTTGGACTCAAACTTATGAAGAGAACATTCACACCAATTCAAGCTCATCACAAGCTGAAATGGAACTCAGCGACAATGTCACTAACAAGTCCATGTACTTTGAAAGCGTCGATGACTTGAACGATTGCGATTTTTCTTTAAGCAGTAAATTGTCTTCGACTGCTTTGCCGGAGACTATGGAAGCTAGCTGCTTAAATGAGATGGCAAAATTTCTGTCGCCTGTTGAAAAAGACGACCCCAAAAATGACAATAAATCAAAGAGGTTGTTTTCTGTGGAATCTAATGGTGATGGTAGCCCAAATTGGGACTTAATCGTCTTCAAAAACCGCAAAAGTAGTCTTGGAGCATGTAGTATACTTGGTGATAGATCAACGCATCAATTTCCTCGAGTATTTGATGCATCATATGTAGAAAATCACAAGACGGACCAAGAAAATGTATTTTTGAATGAAAATACTAACGTTGGAACTGTGGACAATTCCTTCACAGGTCGTATGGAAGTTTCCCAGCAAGAAAATCAAATTGTTAATGATAATGTTTTCGAACCGCCAATTGTTTCAACGCACATTGAAAACAATGAAATTGACTGCGATATGGATATCGATACAACTTTGAATTTTTCTACGGGTAATTGTATTGAAAATCAGAAGTTTGAAGTGGAAAATTTGTCGATAAAAACTGCCGTCAATGATTTACAAATTGAAAATCCGATTGAAAAAGCGGCCTACCCTGAGGTAACTAAGCATTTTAATAACGAAGTTGGCGCACTGGAGTTAACTAAACAAATTTCACAGCAAATTATTAAAGAAAACAATCAGCAGGTAGACGAAGATACGAATTTGAGGTCTGATAGAAGGAAAACTATCGTTTTTAACAGCGAGGAGGGTGAAATGGAGTTTACAGAACAAATACCACAGCAATTACATCAGAATAACCTGCTACAGGAAAGTCCAGACATTAGTTTGGGAGCTGAGGAAAAGACCATTGTTTTTGAGCATGAAGAAGGCGTAATGGTGCTTACAGAACAAGTGCCGCAGCAATTTATTCAAGAAAATGTTCCGCAGGAAAATCAAAACTTGAATTTGAGGGCTGATAGAGGGAGAACTGTCGTCTTTAATAGTGAGGATGGAGAAATGGAGTTAACAGAACAAATACCACAGCAATTTCTTCCGAAAAACTTGCGGCAGGAAAATGTAGACACGAATTTAAGGACTGACAGAAGAAGAACTATCGTTTTTAACCACGAAGAAGGTGCAATGGAATTTACGGCACAAATACCGCCGCAATTGATTCTGATTCAAGAAAAGAAGCCGCATGAAGGACAAGACTTGAATTTGAGTTCAGATAAAAGGAAAACTTTCGATTTTAATAACAAGGAAAATGAAATGAAGCTAACAGAACAAATAGGTCAGAAAAACCTGCAACAGGAAAGTCAAGACAAGAATTTAGGAGCCGAACGAAGAAGAACCATTGTTTTTAACAATGATGAAGGCGCTATGGAGTTTACGGAACAAGTACCACAGCAATTGATCCAAGAAAACAAGCAGCCGGAAGGTCAAGGCAAGAATTTCGGAGCTGAACGAAGAAGAACTATTGTTTTCAACCAAGAAGAAGGTGCCATGGAGTTTACAGAACAAGTACCACAGCAGTTGATTCAAGAAAACAAGCAGCCGGAAGATCAAGACCCAAATTTAAGAGCTAGTCGAGGAAATACTGACGTGTTTAACAATGAAAAAGTCGCCAAGGGGGTTTCAGGGCAAATACCGCGGCACCTGATTCAGGAAAACATTCAGCAAGAAGGTCAATCAACTAATTTGAGAACGGACCGAAGGAAAACCATCGCTTTCAACAATGATGAAGGCGAAATGGACCTTACCGAGCAAATTCCACAGCAATACCTTAAAGAAAACATTCATCAGAAAGACCAATTTAGGAATTTACAGGCTGATGTTAGGAAACATTTCGTTAATAACAATAAAGGAGCAGAAATGGCAGTAATGACGCTACAACCGCAAACACCAGTTCAAGTTGAAGTTTTGAAAGAAAACTTGCCTGCGGATTTAAGAGTTGATCGAGAAAAATCGATAGTTTTCAATAACGGAGGAGCCGAAATGGGGCTCAGTGAAAAAAATCCTCAGGAGAATTTTCCCGAGAATGTCAGAGCTGAAAAAAGGCATAATACCGCTTTTGATAACCGAATAAAAGACGTGGAAATGACGGAATCACCACAGAAGGTACCTGTTGAAAATGTAAGAGTTGATCAAAGGAAAACCTTATTTTTCAACAACGCAGGAGCAGAAATGGAACTAACGGAATCATTGCCACAAGTGCTCGTTCAAGAAACCAACAAAAACCAACATAGAAACGTGTCTGGAAATTTACTGGTTGATCAAAGGAAACCTATGTCAATCAGTAAAGGATCTGCAAAGGAATTAACTGAATCAGCTCGAGAAAAACCCAGAATTCCGTTGATTTCAATCACTCATTATGAAAAAACTGAAATACCAGATAAATTAATAAATAAATCGAGTATAAAAATTGAAGAAGCAGCAACAAAAAATCAGAAGCCAGCGACGCTGAAAAGAAACGATACTGTTAATCAATCCAAACAGCAACCCCAAGTTCTCCCTGTTGATATGGTATCAAATATTTCTAAGAATATTCCTGTTGCAAATCTTCAAAGGACAATATATGGGGAGAGCTTTTATTTAAACAGAGAGAAAACTCCTGTTAAAACTTCAGTCTTGAAAACAAGAATTCCTGTTATTTCCCCCAAACCTGAATCGACTTTGAAAAATAATGTTTGGGGGAAAGGTGATAGGAGTATTAAAATAGCAGATGAAAAAAATGTTTCCCCCAAAAGAGAGAAAGAATTTAAAAGAGATCACTTGGTTGATAATCTTAATCAGTACAAGAAAGAAAATAAAATTACGAAGAATTCAGTTGAAATCAATGACATGGAGGTTGTTACTGAAGTCTCAAATACAGAGATAAACAATTTGGAAAATATTCAAAATGTTAGAATGAACGAAATTAAAAAATGCAACATTGAATATGAACTAAAATCATTGTCGCCGGAACCGTTAAACTTGGTTACAGTAAATGAAAGGACGCCATTACGCTATCCTTTGGAGCCTGTCGTCGTAAATTCGGAAAACAGAAGACATAAATCGCCATTTAACAGTTGTCTTGCGGAATACCCAAGGGGTCAGCAAGACCAAAAGTTAAGAGCCAAGGAAGAACAAAAGTTAAGATTCCAAGAAGACCAAAAGTTAAGACTCCAGGAAGAACAAAAGTTAAGACTCCAGGAAGACCAAATGTTAAGAGCCCAGGAAGAACAAAAGCTAAGACTCCAGGAAGACCAAATGTTAAGAGCCCAGGAAGAACAAAAGCTAAGACTTCTGGAAGGCCAAATGTTAAGAGCCCGGGAAGAACAAATGTTAAAACTCCAGGAAGAGCAAAAGTTAAGAGCTCAGGAAGAACAAAAGTTAAAACTCCAGGAGGAACAAAAATTAAGACTCCAGGAAGAACAAATGTTAAGAGCCCAGGAAGAGCAAAAGTTAAAACTCCAGGAGGAACAAAGATTAAGATTCCAGGAAGAACAAATGTTAAGAGGCCAGGAAGAGCAAAAGTTAAAAACCCCAGAAGTTAAAGAAAGTGCACAAATGCCCATTTCTGTTATAACTGCATTGTCCGTTCCTCTTTTTGCAAAGGAATGTCTAACTACTCCAACTCAACCTTCAACTTCTCAGCAGCATCCAGGTTCAAGTATCAGAAATTCAAATTTTGACGTTCAGGTCGAGCAGTTTTGTAGTGAGAAGCGCAAATCGAATCTTCTAACTCCACTGGCGGTAGACTCGAAACGATTCCGAAATCGAATGTTTAAAAGTCCAAGCCAAGAATACTTTAAAAAGAACTTCTCAGATAAAATTGAGAATAATATCGCTTCGGACTTGTCAAAGTTGAAGATTGCGAAAGAAAAGGGTTGTCGTCGATCCCCGAATTTGGAAGCAGTAGCAGCCATGGACAATCAGATGGAATTGGAACAAATGGAAGAAACAAGTATTCAATGTAATAGGACGCAGGGTTTTGTGAGAAGTGCGAACGAAATGCACAAGTATAGGGCGTCGCAACTTATTGATAACTTCGAAATCAGTTTGGTGGAAAACGATGTTGATTTTCTCGAAGAATATGGAGGCGGTGCTCGTTTGGTAGATGATGATAATGTTTCCGAAGATGATCAGTATGAGGCTCGATTAAAAGAAATCGAATTGTTGCAAATTGAAGCGAGCGAAGCAATTGCGGAGAGTGCGGAATTATTAGATTTTAGCAGTTCGGAAGAATCGGAATTCGACCCTGCTGAATTAAGAGAATACCAATTGAAAAAACAGCTTGAAGAGGAAAATAAACAACTAGATATGCTTATTGATAGTTGTAAAGCAAAGTTGGAGAGAAAAATGAGCGCTGCGAGGAGTCAATTGTATCAACAACAAATGAAATTTATTGCTGATGTTCAAATGAAGAAAGAGCTTATGCCGAAGAGTTTTCAAGAGGAAATTCTAGAGAAAGCAGAGTAAGTTTCCCAAATTTATTTTATACTTCTTTTTTACATTTATTACTTTATTTTTAGGGACAACGAGGCATATAAAATTAAGTTTTTAAATGAGAATTCCATCGAACTGCTCATTCTCTTTAAATCTATTGAAGTCGCCGCTGAAATTGATGTTTGTGGAGTTGTTTCCAACATAACGCTGACAAAATTAAAACCCTCAGGTTTTTCTCTACATTTTTTTTTTACAATTTTATTTAAAACTAACGATTTATTTTCATTGCAGAAAAACCCGACTACTATGCACTGTATCTTGAGGAATTTTGCCTGCATAAACTTCATCCATCATCCATTTCTTCAGCGATTGGAGCCACATTTAATGTGCTTTCCTTATTGGACTACATTGAATTGTTGCATGGAGAACTGAAAACTTTACTGAATAATTGGCTCTATGTTCGTTTGCGGACTACATACATTGAAATGAATAAGGATTTTTTGTAAGCTTTACTATTATAAAGAAAAAAGTAATAATGAGGGAAATGTTTAATTATCTTTGTTTTAGGATTCGATATTCATTTGTCAGTTGGAATACAAGAACCGACATGGATATCGAACTGCAGTTGGCCTTCAATTCAAATAACTTCCATTCGGACGTCACGTTGCGTTTGGTGCCTGGAAAATTGATGAAATCAACGAAAAAGGAAAATGCCATAAGAAAACTCTTTGAGCAGACTCCCAAAAATGTAAGTTTTCTCAGAAATTTCATAATGGAAGCGACAAAATTGCTAAAAAATGTCTAATTAATTGCATCCATTCCTTTAAGTGTAACGTTTTTATTTAATTGTAATGTTCTTTTCTTAAATAAGATTTTATACAAGTATTAAAAGTCTAATTTTCCCGCCTCAATGCGTAATAAATATCGTCAACACTAACATTTAAAATCAACCGTTGATTCAAGTCGTGCGTTTTTTGGTCAGTCAATAAAATTCTGCTGGCACTAAGTCTAGAAATAGCAGCTAAAGATAAAGTAATGGAAGCCATAGCAAAGCCATCGAACGCAGCCAAAGATTTTAACATTGTGTAAACATCGGCAAAAGTGGTCTCTTCAACGCCCGTCCTTTCTACTTCCGATGCAACCGCTTGCAGAAGTAACTGCTCCAATTTCGAGCATTGCTTTATGGCTTGCACTTTCGGTTGCGCTATCATTGAATCCAAAGCCTCGTTCACGTGGACCATCGATACCAATGTTTGGGGTCCTTCAACTTCGGCAATTTCAACGGCGCGTCTGCAAATGTCTAAAGCTCGGCGGGCATCGCCTGAAACGGAAGCCACTTTTCTGGCAACTAGTTGCACTGCATCCGGTTTGAAGGCTTCCGTGCCCACCAGGCGTTTCATAACGATTTCCTGGAGTTGCTTGTGAGTGTAAGCCTGGAATGTGAGTCTGGTAAGTCCTAAGCGGCTTGTCACGCGGCCCATTAAAAGACGTTCCGGTAAGTCCATAGTGTTTGCTATAGTTAACACTATTAGTTGCGCTGTTGCTTTCGTGGGCCAATCCAGGAGATTGTACACTACGTCCTGTCTTTTTGTACAAAGGATGTCCAGCTAGAAAATAATGGCAAAATTTTGGTTTTTGATTGTGAATTTAAATTAAAATAAAATAAATGACTTACTTCGTCTACCAGTAAGACAATTGCGTCTTCTTTTTTGCCACTCTTTGCTTTTGTGAATTTCGAATTTAGTAGATTCTGGGCTTGTTCCCAGGGAACTGTTTTCCCGGTCATCTGACGGTAAATTTCCACATAAGACTGTCTTGGCTCAGTCAATCGCATTCCGTTGATACTGATAAATTGAAACTTGGGAAGTTTTCTAGTGTCCGACATTTGCTCCAATTGACGGATCACTTCGGTTACCGTTGCGGTTTTTCCTGTTCCGGGAACTCCAGAGATATAAATGCATCTGCAAAAAATAATATACTTTAAAACTGCTTTTTTTTTATTGTTTAATAAATAAACAAAAAATTAATTACCCTCCACAACCATCCAAAAGTTTCCCTTTGACGAAGGCCAAAATGTCACTAAACTCTTTTTCTCTACATGGTAAAGACTTTGGAACGTGTGAAACATGCAACTTGGCTTTGGCCACATTCAACGGAGTGCTGTCTTTGGCAATAGAAGTTTCCCTAAATTTCATGGTTGGAGTTAACAAGCCGTTTCTTAACAATTTAATTGTCGACGGCGTCTTTTTTGGTGTACTTTCTTCAGCTAAAGTTTTTTTAACAGTATGTCTTCTGGAAGGTGTATAAGGTTCTAATAATTCTACGTCATCGAAATCTTCAAAATAATTTGGATTGGCTGAAGACCTTCTAGTTAACCGTCGAGCAGGAAGCACATTTTGGACTTTTATTGGAGTCTCTATTTTCTTTTTGTGATTTCTTTTGGAAGGAGTAACCTGTGGACTTTTTATACGCAGTTTTTCTAGTCCTAATTTGCTGGGAGTCATAATTTCTTCCATTTTTTTAACTCTGCTTTTCTTACTGGGACTGGTACATTCACCTTCAAAACTTGTAACATTTATTTCCTCCTCTGAATCTTCGTTTTCTCTGCCTCTTTTGGACGGAGTCTTTTCGATGTCTTCTTGATTAACAATTTCTTCAAATATGGATTCAACTTTTATTTTTCTATTTCTTATTGAAGGAGTCCTTTGGGACGATTCGCCTTGTTCAGGAACAACAGTATTTTCTTTTTTATCGTTGTAATTTTTCTGTTTGATGGAATAAGCATCATCGTCAATGCTAAAACGTCTATTTTTTTTAGGAGAAGTGTATTCAGAATAAGAAACTCTGTTTGTGTTACGACTAGACCTTCGTACCGAAGATATTTTAGCAGGAACTTTTTTTTCTCGCAATTCGTACGGTTGCTTCTGAGGACTTTCAATTATTAGCTTTTCCAAAATGTCCTGCTGCAACTTTTCCAAAATAACCAACGGTTGTTTTTTCGGTTCGGATAATTTCAGTTTCAATTTCAAATTGCTACCATCCTCTGGACAGCTCTCCACAATGGAATAATTGAGGCAAATGGGACTCTCTTCGCCCATATTGGGACTATCAATAAACGAAGTATTTAAATTTCTTTTAACTTTAGAAGGTGTTAGAATACCAGTTGGTACATTATTTAAAAATTTGGGCGTCTTATTGGCTTTCCTGGAACTCCTAGAACCATTCAAATTAGGAAATTCATTTTCAATATCTCCCTTTCTCTTTAAAATCTTCTCAGGACTTTTCATACCACCACTCAATCCTTTCACATCCCTTAAAGGCAGTATCCGACCGCCTTTCAAACGGTCGGTAATTTTGTAGCGGCAAAAAAAGAAGTTACCATCATTCAGATTGGACTTGGAAATGAAGTCTACAGGGTCATGGGGCGATGCCGCAATTACTGTACATTTACCAAGGATATCTTCCAAATTGATGAAAGTTTGCATTGTTCTGTAATCTTCAAGCAATTCAAATTGTTCATCAAATTCAATGTTGGCTTTGCCCAGTTCAGGCTCCTTGCTTGCTTTTATATAAGGCTGAATGTAGGCTCGATTAGGTCTGTCTTTGTGGATCGGATAATGAGATTGATAAAAACAAAGCAATTTACAAATCTTGTACTCATTGTCGTTGGAACATTTTACTTTCACGAAGTCGCCAACGTAATAATAGTCTAGTTTCCATTTAAAAGACCTAAAACAGAGTAGGTTGTTAATAATGTGTTCTTGTGGTAATTTTTATAACTTACTCGAAGAATTCCAACTCATCATTTGGGTTCCACTGAAATGTATCACAGGGACATAGTATTTTCTTACCAGTCCACTCTATTTCTTCCTTTTGATCCATATTAATGAAATAAATAATTAAAAACAACGAAGGCACTTCACAACTTTATTGGCGGGAATTTCTTCGGAGCTAACCTTTTCTTACCTAAAGAAGTGCGCAAGCGCTGCGCTTCCATTAGAAAATTTGAAAGTTTTAAAGTTTGAAACTGTTTAATTAATTATAATTAACTAAAAAGTATTAGAGGTACTTCTTGAATAATAAAATAAATCATTTAAATTACTTATTAACTACTTACTGTTCGTTTGATTTACTACAAATCAAACCAGTATCAATCTTTGTATTATAAATTGAAAAGTTTAAATTAAGTTTAATTAATTAATTTAAGCAATCCTACTTTTACTTTGTAGAATTAGAAACTCCTTCAATAATTTTAGCCGACTTATCCAGAATATACTTCTGGTGCAGTTCCTCCAGCAAAATTGTCTTTTCCATTCGCTCCTGGGCAATCTGTTCGATCCTCTTATAAAAAGAGGAGTTCACCGGGAAGC
Source organism: Holobus sp. GC000080 (assembly GCA_030556065.1). Taxonomy (NCBI): domain Eukaryota; kingdom Metazoa; phylum Arthropoda; class Insecta; order Coleoptera; family Staphylinidae; genus Holobus; species Holobus sp. GC000080. The sequence continues at coordinate 21,029 of JASKGO010000755.1, forward strand.
AATTTCGGAAATGCTTTCGATCAAGCCGGTAAATTTCGCAAATCTCGATGGCAATCACATTGGCAATGCGTTTCTGGTCCTTGGAAATCAAAGCGATTTCCCCAAAGTAAGCACCGTCTTCTAAATGACAAATCTGCATAAAAATAAATTTTAACCGTAAAAGCGAGAAGAAATCCAAATGAAAAAATTACTTCTCTTCCTGTTGGAGTTGAAACAGCTACTGTTCCGTTGCATATGAAATACATGCAGTCGCCAAAACTTCCTGCTTTTATTATGATATCATTGTAAAGAAAGCATTCTTGTTTTAAGTTGAAAACAACTTCTGAGATTATATCCGCTGGCAAATCCTTTAAAACTGATACTGTCTCTATTAAGGTCCTGCACGAATGCAAATTTATGTCCCTTTTTAATGTATCTATTTAAAAACAAAGCTTTATCTTTGCACATTAATTACTAGGCAGTGATTACCAGAGAGCATTTCTAAGATGGTGGATTCTCTAAAGTATTTCCTTTGGAATCTGTACTCATAGTAACTGGTAATCCGTTCTTTCATATTATTCGGTAAGTCTTTGTAGCGCATGTATTGCTCCAATTGTGCCAAAATCGAATGGTATTTTATTTCAGATGAATTCAGTGATAGAATCATTTGCAAAAATATCACTAGAATAGTTTTTTTTTTGTTATTCGATTAATTTTTTAAATTCTTAATTGTCATAATTCTTTGCAAAAGTTTAAGGACTATTCTGTTTTTGATTTTTGCAGAGCTGCTCCCTTCTATTTTCACAAAGTTTGTTGATTTTTGGTTATTAGTAATACTAAACTTATCAATCTTATCAAAATTTATTAAATTTGATATCTTAAGAATTTTAAGTGATACGATTTAAGTTAAGCTTTTTTTTCCTATTGAATAAAATAGTTTTAATTTTTTTCTTATTAGACTATAAAAAATAACTATCAAAAAGGGATTTGGATTCGGTTTTGAAGGGATTTTTTTTCTTATTAGAATTAGACTATCAAAAAATGTATAAATTCAGAAAAAAAAAACATCTCTTGAAAACTAAATCCGTATCTCTTTTTGATATTTTTTTATACAGATTAATATGAAAACAATGAAGACAATTTCGTGAAAGTATTAGGACATAAAAAAATCAATTAAACCAAAACGGAGTCGTTAAACGTTGGCAAAGAATTGCAATCTTAAAAAAAAGAATAACTTACCCAATAAGAAATTAGAACAGATGAAACCAATAGTTGAGAAAATAAGGAAAATAAAGGTTTCCAATGTGGTGTCAACAGTTGAATATGTCGAAGTGTTGTATCGCGTAACGGTAGAAATGTCTAAAATATTTGAAAATATGAGCTACACCTTTTCCAGTTGATATTCAAAAAATAGTAAATGATATTCAGAAGAAAGCACTTGATTTTTAGACATTACACCTTATATTCAGAAAGTACCAATTGATTTGCAGATATTACAAATGATATTCAGAAATGCATTTGATATACATAGTAATTTCAAAAAAGTATAATTACCATAGATCATTACCTAATTTTTTTAAACTATTTTAGCTATTGCTTCCAATAAAACATTTCTTATTGAACAGATGAAATGAAAAGAGCTTTCTCCTTCTAATCCATTTTGATTAAACATGTATTTGAAGCATGATAATAAGGGCTTTTCGAAACGTTAAATTGGTACAATTATTAGAACCTATAGTTTGCCAAGTATAAGCGAAACCTATAACCATTGTTATAATTTCTGAAAATCAATTGGTACTTTTTGAAAATCATTTGTAACATGTGAAAATCAATGGCTATCTTCTAAATATAATCTGAAATTTCTGAAAATCAATTGCTATGTTCTGAATATCAACTGGAAAAGGTGTAGAAATAAATTCTTAGAAGCAAATGGAATGCTTACTCAACATGTAAGAAGTAACAAGGTAGAAGGATACGTTATAAACTCGATATAACTCATCGTGAACGTCGAAGAATATATAAAAAGTAGTCAGATAGTAATCATTGAAGCGATCAAATGGAGCAGTCAGTTGAACTACTATAATGTAGGTGCTGATAAACCAATGCATCGCAATGATGATCATTATAGTGTACTTGAGCGTAATGCACAAGTAAAACAACTGTCTGAAGAGCTGCGTTTCGTTTCGCCAATAAATGAGAAACTTGCAGAGACGCAGAGCGTTAAGTGCGGCCGTCAATCGAAAATAATGGCTGTAAATGTGGTCCCTCAATTCGGGCCGTATGGCGAACATGACTTTGCTATACAAAACTGGACTTCCGCAGCATAAAAGGTCGATGTAGAAGATGGCACTTGATAAATACATTCTGCAAAGTGACCGAAAGTAACAAAACAACAAGGAAATTGAAAGGAAATGGCCAAACCTGGCCACGGCCTTAGGTTTCATCAGAATTAGCTTTTTGTGGCTAACGCAAAAGCCGGTAAAGAATGTAATCAAAATGTCCAACAAGTAGAAAAAGTCGGACAGTAATTCGAGGGTTTCCGGTATGATGCCGTAACCGTCGCGAAATTGAAAATTGGGATAGATAGGTCCGCGTATCACGTTTACCGGTATGACCATTAATCCAAGGAATATCGTAATACATTGCCATACCTCCCAGTAGATTCTTAAAAAAAAAAAAAAAAAAGGTTGAAAAGTTTCAATTGATTTGCTGGATTAGTACTTTAAGCGGTGTTCAAAAAGTTAGCTCACCTGAATTTGCTCAATGGGTGTATCATGAACTTTCCGTAATACATTTCCCGATGATGCTTTCGCTCCTTGTCAATGGCGGCCAAACTTCGAAAGTACAATTTCGTTCTCGGATTCGCTTCACTTACCTCGAAGAATTGACGGAATCTATTGTATCTGCTTTTGGAGAAAAGGTTTCCCTCTTCGTTTTCCAGTGTGCAGATATGATTGTAATCTGCATGACCAGTGCTTTTTTCTCTCGATTTTCGCGAAGCCATTTTTATTGCATCGTGGAACCAGCTTTTAAATCATATGATTGATTCATTTAAATAATTTTTGTTTATTTCACTTTATTTGTTGTTGTTGTTGTTGTGTTTGCTAATGGCGATTTCTGTGATTGTTTGATTTTATTGCTTTTGTTTGATTGGTATAGTTTTTCAAATCAAGTAGTTTTTGTTTTTATTTTTTAACTTTTGTACTTGAAATTAATAATCTTACTTTTTATTATTATATTATTTTTTTATATTTAATATCTGCGGTTTTTTCTTTTAGGATTATTTTATTTTAATTCTTATTTTAAAAGAACAAGAATTAAAATAAAATTATCCTTTGAAGAGTTTGAAGAAAAATTCGGTGTTATTTTAAATTTTCCGCTACATTTTCACAGATCCGGTCCGGTAAAACTTTTAATAATGGCGCGTAATTTGAAATTGCTACTGTTCTACTGTTGTTGGATTCTTCTTATGTTATATTTATATTTTCTTACCTTAAAAAGAACTTAAAAGTCCAAATTATTAGATTTTAGATGTCTCTCAATATTGTTTTAAAATTATTTTTCTTCTGTAATTATTGCTATTGAATAGAAATACTTTAAAAGTGAGTTATTTCAAATTGCGCGCCACATTTTCCCATATCCGATAAAACTAAAAAAAGGCGCGTAATTTTAAAATGCATCCCTTGATTCTTCCACAAATAGTTAAAATAACAATAAATAACAGAAAAAAGAAACAATAACGATGGAAAATTTATTAATAAATAATATTATTTATTTATTAAAAGTTTGCGAATAAAACGCTTAAATTTACTCTTGTAACTCATTTTGTTGCTTTATTTGGAATGTCGTTTCTCCCAATTTTTCAACTTACAAAAAAGAAAAACAAATCTGAAAAGTAAAAAATTCAATAAAACAAGTAGAAAAAAAAATTAGGACAAATTATTTATTTAAAGAAAACTAAATTGCTCTTCAAACAAAAAGTAAATATTTAAAATCCAAAATATACGCAGTGCGATCCACTAAAAAAACTGCGACTTATTGCAAGAACCAGACCAATCAATCCGCGTTGCGTTGTCTCTGTTATCGTTATCGAAACCTTTGCATTTTCCAATTTTCCACATCACTTGCATTATTCCCATCAAGTATCATTCCTTCTTTTCTACACCCATAAACTGAATTGCAGATCTCAACCATTGCATGAAATCCAATTTCACGTAGCTTCAAAGTACCTAAAAACGACAAACAAATGCATTAAAACAAACAGTTCAATATCTACATAAAATTACGATTAATTAGCGTGGCCTTTACTTGTTCTTTTCTAATATTATATTCTTTTTTTTTTTGCTAGGGTCGATAGCTCATACTGTAACTTTGTTGCAATAAATATTATTTTTTGCTAGTTTTAAAATTCCGCCTTAAATGCTAACTAAAATAACAAAGCCGCATATACTGAAGTTATCATAAAGAAACTGTTCGCAATTTTGGCGCAACCAATAAGATAAGACAATAGATGCCACAATGCATCCAGAGAAAAGCAGACAATACGTTTTTATATTTTTGGCCGAAGAGAGAGAGAGAGAGAGAATTTCGGTTTCTATATGCCATTTTTGTCATTCAGTCAAGTCAATTAATTAATATTTTAGTATGTAGTAGTAGTAGTAGTTTTTGCAGAAGATATAGTAAATTCGGCTTACAAACTAAAAAACTGTGTGTTGAGGCCTTAGTTTATACATTACATAAGTTCTCACCTTGTTGGCGCTTTGTACGAACGACTTAGAAACGAGGAGACGCAAGCGAGGGGGAGCTTTGATGCTCATTCGCATCGATTGCCCCCGTTCAATGGATTCGATTCGACGGCGTAGTCATCGTTTATTTCTTGCAACAACAATCATTGCGCTTCGTATTGCGATCGTGGCAGAGGGATGCTTGGGTTTCGCACTACGACACCAAGAGACGCAAATCCGCAAAACAGACCACAGAGCATGTGAAACTCTATAGCAAAGCTCTAAACGCTAATCTCGCTATAAAATGCGTGTTTTTTTTTTTTTTTTGAAAAATTCACCACTTGTTGGCCCTTCAAAAAAGGGGCAGTCCGCAACGCCAATCGGTTGGTCAGGTCCTCACCAGGAGCGCATTTTTACATTTGTTTTTTCCCCAAGAAAAACAATAGCAATAATAACAAAAGAAAAAAATCAAAATGAAATCAAATTTACATCTAACACATGAAATTCAATGATTTGAAGAAAATATTCGAAAATTAATAAAATTTTAAAGTGTGTGCAAATTGTTAAGCCAAAAAAAGAAATTTAAATCATTAATTAGACAACGCGGACCGCACTTCGTATAAATACCTAATTACTAATAACCTAATGCTATTATTCCATTAGAATTTACAAAAATTCACACGCTTTTCCGAGTCCAAGTCCATTTACAAACCGAAAATGTATCGAATTCTCTATTAAATGCTATTACAATTACTCTAAACTATCGAAGCCTACATGGTTAATTATATAAACGTGAAAGTTTCTTGTGAAACGTGTTTCGTTGAAATTACAACATTAATAATAATAAAAATAGTAATTGAAGGCATTGAAGAGCTAACTATCTGTGTATTGTGTGTTTTGTGTATGCAGTGTGAAAAACTCTTTTTACTCTAATCGTAAACGGCGGTCGGGGGAGACGGGACGCATTTCGCTTTTCTTAATTGTACCTGCGTGTCGGTGGCATGTCTCTATGCGGACCTGGGGCGTTACCACCTGCGAAACTAAAAATTATACATACATAATAGACAAATATAGGAAAAATAAAATGTAATTCAGCTCGGCATAACGATGGCAGGTACCACGTAGGGGGGCGGCATCATCCACAGTGGCGCGTCACAATTAGGACCCGCTAAACGCGCTACTAGCATTTTTTTGCTCGTTCGCCCGCGCCGATTTCGCATTGGTTGAGCACAGGGAAGACGGACGCCATAATCATCGTAATCATCAATCGCATCACGTTTTCTTTCTTTCTTTCTTTTTTTTTTTAATCAACGCAAGAACCGCTGATACAAAATTATCCGTTCGCTTTGATATATACTTTTTTTTTTCTTTTCTTTTGCATTTTACCAACTGTTTGTATTTCTGGTACGCTCCGCTTATCGGTGTGCCTCTCTTTCGCTCTACTACAATAAAAAACAAAACATTCATCAACACTTACCCTCTTTGCTGGGGCAACGGCGGATATGACGTGTCGTAGTTGGTCTGTTGACCACTCCGAATGCCGTAGTTGTCCCCGAAGCCGCCGGCACTGCCCGTTTGCGGCATGGTGTTGTAGCCGGTACTGGGCATCTGATTGGTGCTGTACCCTTGATTGACCATTCCGCCACCCACTGGCTGCCTACCGGTGTCCACGTAAGTGTTGGCACTTCGGTCGCCGCCGTAAGTGGCGTTCTGCATCGGAGTGGTGCTGTAGGTGTTGTTCAGGGCACCGGTGGTTGCGTAATTGGTCGTCTGTTGGGCAGCCGGATAGCCCATATTGGTGTTCATGCTACCGTAAGTCGAATAACCGGTGGCTTGAGCAGTGCGATCATAGGTCCCAGTCCTGATTTTTTTTTTATTTTTTCAACAAAATAGTTATTTAATTTATCAATAGGATAACACATAAAAATAAACTTTTTTAACCATTTTTTATGTTATTTTGTTTACTATTTTCAGATTTAATATAAGTAGAAGTTTTGGCTCTGTTAGCTTGCTTTATTATTTTAACATTATTTAATATTCGTTTAAAATTAAACAAATGAAAAGTAGAAATACTACTTACAAAGGTTTGGGACCATCGCGTCTACTGTAAATATCGCCTCCGGACTGCGGAGGCCTGCTATCGTATCCCTGGGCACGCATTGGATTTTGGTTCATGGACTGGTCATCTAAAAGTGCTGTTCGATTATTTAAAATTTAAACACTACCTCTACCGTTACAACCTGCAGGAGCCATTGCAGTGGCAACAGAAGGCATGCGGCCGTCGTCATAAGGCCTATTGGTCATGTCGTACGGAGTTCTGTCATCGCTGTAGGGCCTCCGGTCGTATCCGTTACTGTAATTATTGCGGTCGTTCATATAGCCGCCCCCGTTACTGTTGGGACCATTGCCCCCGCGTCGGTCATCGTACATCGGCGGCCTTCTGTCGTACCGATCATCGTAACGGCCGCTGTAGTCGCGATACTCGTCGTAGGACCTGTAATTATCGCGGAAATTGTTGCGGGGAGCCATGCCGCCAACAGCACCGCCGCCGCGATTGAAACCGTCCCGCGAATACGGACCCATCTCGCGTTTGCGACCCATCATGCCGCCGCCGCCGCCGCCACCGCGACCACCGCCTCTCATCCTGCGGTCCGTACGCGACTTCACTCTGCCGCGTTCAACGGAAATGCGACCACCCATGAAGGTGGTGTCGTTCAATTCCCTTATGGCTTTCTCCGCCAAGTCCTTGTCTTCCAAATGCAGGAAGCCGCATCGATTCGCAATGTCGCATTCGGCGATCGCTCCATAGGGTGCAAACAATTGGCGCAGATCGTCCGCTGTTACGTTGGGAGGCAAGCTTCCGACGAACACTTTGGTTGTATGCTCCGAACGCCGACTCTGATCGGTAAACTTATTCTTTTATAAGGGTATATAATGTACTAGCGTTATTACTTACCATTTTGCTTCCTTTTGCAAGTATTGAGGACCACAAGTGCAAATTCCTAGCGGAATTACTGTTTAATTATTATGAATTAACAAGCGAACAAGTCACAAGTCACAACCCAAGCTTGTGGTGACGTTGAAAATGGCGGAGGCGGATTTGAAGTTTGCGCACGCAGTGATACCAGTGATGCCAACTGAAAAGAATAGAAAATTTTTGAAAAAGAGTCAATTTTAGGTATTTTTAATACACAAAATGCTCTAAAAAGGTTTTAACAACTTAGATGCATGTATTCTATTGTAGTTTTAAATAAGTTTTAATAATTTAAATGATGAAATCACGATGGAATAGTAAAATTTGGTTCAGCGCACCCTATGAAAGTAAATAAAAAACGCACATAGTGGGGAAAAACTGGTTGCGTGCGCATTTCCTGTTTTATTTTGACTTTTTCAGCGGTCGGTTTAGTTTAAAAACATAACAAAACGGTCTATCGTTCTGCAACGACACTGCAAAACGTGCTCTGGGTGTTCGTAAAGAAAACGCAGCTTTAATAACATTATTTTTATTAACAAACTGTTAATTCGTATTAAAATTCCGCAATGAATGCAGACATTTCCAATGTGGATAACTATGTCCTAAGTTCGCTCCAGAAAATATTCTCCTTAAAAAATACAATCAATCTTAGTTTAAACAAGTTACATTCTGATGGAGGCGAAAGTAAGTATTTAAAAGCCGGCCAACATTATTATGAAACACGATACCTGTAATACTAACCGAATTAATTGCAATTTCAGTTGGTGATAACAGCACATGGCAATCTGATACAACAGTAATTAACAACGACGCTGATAATGTTGGAAATGTTGAGAACAAGAAGCCAGCAATAGATGTTGATGGTGTCGAAGTACATGACAATGTCTCTGTTATTTACATTCCAAGTGATACAAATGATGAACTTGATGTTGAAGACACTGAATTAGATATAGCGTCACCCAACAAGAATGACTCAATATTTCAACCAATTGTTGGTTCCACGCCGATTTTGAAGAGGAAGAACTTAACTGATAAGACTCAGAATGCAACAAAGAAGTTCAAACCAATGATTGATACCATCATTGAAGTGGACGATGATGATGATGATGCCAATGCTTCAAAAACTTTGGTTAATGACCCTTCTGATTCCTTGAATGCAAATGTTTCTGCTGTAATTACCCAAGTAATTAATAAGGCAAAAAAGAGCTCGAATTTGGATGGAGCTAATATTCTTCAAGCATCATTATGGGAAAATGCTGGACTTGGTAATCACAACAATTGTCTTTGCCATCAGTATATTAAAGAATTGGCTGAACTGGCTAAAATCATTAAAGATATGGTCAATGCCCCACAGGAATTCTTTAAGAAGCTGGATCATGGCAAGGAGAAAATTGCTGCTGGTAAAGGCCACACTGAAAGTAAGTTTTTAATTTTATTTGTAGTGTTAAAAATTTTAATTTTTGCGAAACTTCTGCTTTATATTTTTCTAAGAGCTTTTTCTAGTAGCCTATCGAAATTCAATTTCAAAATTAGATCAGTTCTTAGTAAACCAAAAATTAATTAGACTATCAAAAACAAAATAAATTTTAGTGCCCTTTTTCTTCTATTTTTTTATATAATTTTTTAAAAGAAAAGATTAAAATTGAACAATTCCTTTGTCGTTACATTGAAACTTATTTTTCTTTTGCCCATTAAATTAATTTTATAATATTTTCAGAAAATACCAATCTAAACAATGAAAAATCCGCCAATACTGAGAAACCCAAAGAGAAAGAACCAGAGAAAACTTCGGCGAGCAAAGCCAACACCGCGAGCAAAACCAAAGAAAAAGAAAAATATGCAGAAAAACCCGTTGCTAGTTCAAAACCATCAGCTGGTAAACCAGGAAAAGAAAAAGAAACCGAAAAGGGCCGGAGCGCTGCCTCCAAATCCGAAAATACCAGCAGTAAGAACGCCACAAGTAAGCCATCAACTACAACAAAGTCTGCATCCGCTCAGCAATCCAGCAAGAAGTCCACAGGAAATAACGACGCGAACGTTAGCGTTTACGAAGACGCGTATTCTTTTCTCTACGACAACGTCTATTGCGAGCAGAAATTTTCATTCCGCGGACTGCGCCCGATCGTCATCGACGGCAGTAACATTGCAATGGCGTAAGTTTTCATTACTAAATTTACTTTACTTCACTCCGTTACCATTGATATTTTGCTTCTTTTTTTTTTGTTCTTAGCCATGGAAACGGCAGATTTTCCGTGCGTGGTCTTCGCATTTGCATCGACTTCTTTCTGCGCAGAGGACACAGCGTTTATGCTTTCATCCCGCAGTACCGACTGAAACGTAACAAATCCGACAATCAAAAAGCGCTGATTAGTTTGGTGGAGAAGCAGCTCGTTTTCTGCACATCTTCTTATGAAATTGCCGGGCGCCGTTACAACTGTTACGATGATAGGTAATTTTTGTAATTTATTTATGTTTTATTGATCCAACATAGTTAGAGTTGTTGTTCTTGCAGGATTTTGCTGCAGGTTGCTGGTATGATGAAAGCTGTTGTGGTTTCACGTGACAATTACCGGGATTTGGTGGCGGAAGATCCTTCCTTTAGTACGATCTTAAAGAATGGTCTGTTGGTGCCGACGTTCGTCGGGGACATGTTTATTATTCCCAAGGATCCATTGGGCCCGTATGGTCCGCACTTGAACGACTTCTTGTATTTTCCGCGTCGTTAAGGGTTTTCAAAACCTCCATTTATTTTAAAAATTGTTTCCTTTTAACTTAAATGGAAATAGCGTGCAAAGAAAATGCCAAAGAATGGTTAATAAGTTCCTGGATTTCGCAATATATTTTTTTATTTTATCAGCTCAGCATTAAGTTTTTTATTTTTATTTACATAAATTTAAAAAAGTTGTTTTCAATGTGTGATATTTTCTCATATATTGCGTTTTTTTGCTTTTTTGTTTCGTTAATTATGAAATGATAAATCATTGAGCTGTCTTCAATGAGTAAATTTGTTATAAATGTTTCATAAGAGGATTATTAACTCAATGGTAAATTGCCTTTGTTTCATAAACCTTTTAAAGGCTCGAGGTAAATTAATTGCAATAGATAAAGTGACAATTATTTATTTTTAGTTACTAATGTTTTCTTTTTTTTATTATTTGTGTTTATAACTTTTTTGCAATATTACTTTTATTGGCTTATTTGTTTTTTTATTGTATTTTTTGTTTCCGCTAGTTTAGTTATTACTTAAGTTTCTGCAAAATTAATAAATGTTTATTCTTATTTGTAGATTACTTCTGTATTTAAAATAAAAATACAATAATTTATTATAAATGTTAACTGGAACTATTAAATATTTCCCGCTGAATTTTTAGGACTGTTACTAAATACTGCTTAAAGGAATTTTTAAATTTTGGTGCGCACAAAGGGCCATAGGAATGCGATTTCATTGGTTCGCTTATTTACAATTAATTTGTGGTCCATTATATTAGCCCTCTTTGTTTAATTCACTAAAATCCCGATATAATTTAGTTTTCAATTATTTTTTATAATGTTCATTGAGTTTTTGTAATTTATTTATTAGTTAGAGTTGTTTATAATGTTATTCATTGAGTTTCTTTAATTAATTTATTGGTTAGGGATGTTTTCAATTAGTTTTAATATGTTTTGAATTGTTTTTTATGTTGTTAATTGAGTTTTTGTATTTAATTTGTCAGTTTGGGTTGTTTTTGATTACTTTTAATAACTTTTCATTTGTTTTTTTATTTTGTTCATTGAGTTTTTGTAATTAATTTAATAGTTAAGGTTGCTTTTAATGTTGTTTAATAAGTTTTTGTATTTAATTTATTAGTTAGGGTAGTTTTTTATTACTTTTAATAAGTTTTCAGTTGTTTTTTATAGTTTTTATTTAGTTTCAACAATTAATTAGTTTGTTAGGGTGGTTTTTTTATTACTTTTAATAAGTTTTGAATGGTTTTTTATGTGGTTCATTGAGTTTCTGTAATTAATATAACTAACTATGGTTGTTTTTGACTAATTTAAAAAAGTTTTCAATTGTTTTTTATAATTTGTTTTGCATTTGTTTATAAATTTATTCGCAGCGTAGATAATTGCGCTCAGTCTGCCGCTGTCCGCCGCGTAGTTCAGATGTGTTCCGCGAACTATGTTATTGTATACGTCGCGCCTCGTGTGTTTGTTAAATTAATAGTGATACCATTAAAGGATAATGCATTCTTCCAGGATATGGAAAAGGATTACAGTAAGGATTACGGTTCGAGGTTTGTAAACAATAACCACGATGCTTGCCAAGCAATCGCACTTTTACATCTGCCTACGCACCACCCTCGCCTGTCCGTGTGAGCTGCGCTCCATTTAAACAATGTAATTTTTTACGCACACAGATGCAGCAAAGTTGCGTTCGTGTGAGACGTACGAGTTATTAATTAATTAATAAACAATCTTTTTTTATTTAGGAACAATATAATTTTCATTATATTTTCTGCAACATTTACTGATTTCTTTTATTGTCTTTTAAGTTAAAAATGATTTTGATATAACTTTTCATAAGTAGGAAAAGAATTATTTTTTACTATTTTCTCTTATTAAATTGTTTATCACTGTTACTTGCGGTCATTATTACTAAAGAAAATTCAGGATCTTTATTTTTATTAAATTAAATTTTATTACAATTTTCAAATAACACTTACAAACAATTTAACAATATAAATATGTAACATAGATTTAATTTTTGTAAATTAATAATTTGGAAAGACACTCTTCAGTTGTTTAAAATGTGGACTTGTTTTGTAATTAATTCGGAGCTTGTTGTAAAAATCAATCTGCTGTTGTTGATTTGTTACATTTCTTTTATTGTTAAGGCGATTGTAAATAGTAATTAGTTAATTAATTAATTAATTAAACGAACTATTCTTAGCGCACCAATTTAATTCGATTTTATTGTTTTGCTATAATTAATAAAACTAATTTTTGCGATTATTATTATTTTAATTGCGAATTTGTATTGATATTATGAATAAATCTACGTTTGTATTTCGCTTACATGCTTTAATTAATTAAATGTTGTTAAAAAACAGTAATTAATTAAAATTTTATTGTAAAATGTTTGTTTCCGTTAGTTTTAGCAGAAAAATTTAGTTAAGAATTACAGCAATAAAAGTAAAAGCCCCAAACCACTTGTATTTATTGTTTAATTTCATGTTTATTATTATTATTTCAGAAGATTTACAAATTTATAAACAAAATCAGCTCTTTTCAGAGCTAACAATTGATAAAAACAATATTAAAAATAAAACAAACAATTTATCCAACGATAACAGCTCTTTTCAGAGCTAATAATTGCTATAAATAATATTTACAACAAAAGAAGCACTTTATCTAATGCTGAAACAGTTTTTAATGAAGAAAAAACTAATTTGAATTTGAATTTAATTTATGTTTGTGGACCTTATCGTAGACAACCAGATTTACATCGTTTAAATTTCGCGCTCCAAGATAAAATTCAATTTTTCGAATCCATAGAAAATCGGGG
>JASKGO010000758.1:0-58552 GCA_030556065.1 Holobus sp. GC000080
ACACTTTTCACAGACCGTCGATTTTCCTAATAGAATTGTATGATTTGTAAACGTTGTTCAGGGGTGAGTCTTCCCATATTAAAATGCCAATGAATACTAAGCACAATGATGTATTTAATTTGATAGTAGTCACGGGTAACATGTTAATAAAACCCGATTAAAGAAAGTACCTCCAAACTGATCACCTTTTATTTTAATTTTACTAGTAGAAGTAAACAATAGAAAAATTACATTATATTACTTGTATTATAAATGTATAAATTTAAATATTTAGTAAATGTAAAACTCTTCGCTTTTGTTATTTTTCGATTGGATGCTTGTAAAGAGGATAATAAGGCGACTTGCCGCCCCCGCAAGGCATACAGCCGTACAGGTATTCGCTGTTGTTGTACGTATTGTGCAGTGTAAGTACTATTCATGTAAGAGTAGGTATAAAGTCTGTAACTATGTTACGTTACATTTGTGTGTTTATATGCTTTGCTTTGTTTGGCAGAGAGTTTTTCAGAGATTGCTAATTACCGTTTACGCTGCGCTATTTTCAAGAGACAATTAGCTTAATGTTGAATTTCTGTTTTGGCCTGCGTATTTTTGTGCGTTCGTATAGGTTTGGGTGTTTTCTGTTTGTTTGTAATTGTATGTATATAGGATGTGTGTGGGGCGGTTTCGAAATGCGAAAGGAGAAAAGTCGCACAATAACGAGTTGTTATTATTATTATTATCATTGCAAAAGTTTTAATGAATTTTAAACAAAATTTTATTCCGCCACATACGAGCATACGAATTAAATAAACTTCTAATTTTATCTTGTTACATTTTTACATTCCGAAAATCTGTTTTGTTTTAGAAGTTGTAAATTTTGTTCCTTTTTTTTTTTAATTTTATTATTGTATATGTTAAAAGTAATTTATATTTTTTTAGGAAATTAAATAGGATAAAGAAATGGTTTTCCTTATAAAGAATAAATTTTCAAAACATTTTTTTAGTATTTGTTGAGAAAGCATTGTTTTTCTTTATTAATTTCTAATTTATTTGCTAAAATTGTTACAATTCATAATTATTAAAATGTTTTTAAATATTTTTGTGAAATTTACAAGCAAAAATAAGATTGTGTTTAGGAGATTTCAAAGAAAGCTCAATTAATTTTTTTTAAATTGTCATTCATGTGAATTTTTCACTATAATTATAAAACTGTTTAACGAAAAATTTAATGTTTTTACTTTTCATAAAAATGCATTTTTAAATTATATTTAAAAAAGTATTTGAAGAAATTTTTTCCATTTTGAAATTGACAACCAAAATTTAACTTTCATTTTGCAAATCACTTTCAATGCTTCATTTATTTTTTCTTTTGACTTTATTTTTTTTAACTTTAAATTTTTATTGAAAATTAAATATTTGTTTTTATGATTCTGTAATTAAAGATAATTGTAAAAAAATTTTTTTTGAGAAATTTTATTACAAAAATGGAATTTTGTTTAAGAGATTTTTAAGAATGCTCTGTTACTTAATGAAAATGTCAATAAAGTGAGCTTTTCACTGTAATTAAGAAACTATTTAAATAATCATTTAAATGCTTTTCTTTTTTTAAAGTACAATAATTGTCCTTTGAAGTTATGAATAAAAAAATAATAAAAAATTTTTACTCTATAAAATTGATAACTAAACTTTAATTTTCATTTTTCAAATAGTAACTTTTAACCTTTCATTCAATTTTTTTTTATTTCTTCATTTTTTTAACTTTTAATGATTATTAAAATTTCTATTTTTGTTTTTTAAAATCTTTAAAAGTTTTTAAATAGTTTTGAGATGGTTTTTTACTCAAAACTATAATTTTTCAAAGCAAACTTTTAAAAAAGTTTTCTTAATTAATGAAAATATCCATCAAGTGAACTTTTTATAATTACTGAAAAACTGTAAAAGCAAAAGTTTAATCTATTTCCTTTTTGCAAACTGCATTAAATGTACTTTTAAATTTAATTTTAAAAAATATTAAAATTTAATTTTTTCAATTTCAAAATAACAACTAAACTTAAGCTTTAAATCCTGCATAATTAAACTTTTTGATTTTTTGCTGTTTTAATAAAATCTTTTTTACTAGTAATTAAAAATTTATATTTTAATTAAAACAATAATAAATATATATACAAAAAAAAAAGAAAAAACAAATCCTCAATTCATAATTAAGTGGAAAATCCTGTATAGGTTGCTATTGCATCGTCATTCTAATAATTGGGACGCGTAATACCGAAATACGATCCAAAATAAAGCTCTTCGCTTATTATGCAACAGCCATTTCTCTTTCTCTGTTTATTCATATTTACCACTCGTCTCTGCATCTCTGCATCTCTATCTTTTTGCATTGTGCTTCTGAATCTGAATTTATATGTGTGTATATCAATGTAACTGTAGTATAGTATAAGGGTTCCTTCTAAAACCCAAGTTTCCTGTTTTTGGGGTGACACAAACACAAATTTAGACTACTCTAACACTTAAGAGTACGAGTACCTTTACACACAGAGAACCATATTATAGAAGACATAGACATGGAGGAGCAACATAATTCCGCGGTTGCATTTCACGCACGAACTACTTGATATTTAATAATAAACTTTAATAATACTGTTATCAGTCGTGTTGCTGTGTCGCTGTGTTGTACTCTTATTCGGTAGGCACGTATAAGGACCTAGGTGAATTTATATCGGTGTCGTCCTTAATAAGCCGAAACCGGCGCGCTCTATTTTATTTATTCTTTTTTCTTTTTTGGTATTTTACCATGCTGCAGACCTTTAAATGAAAAAACAAATCTGTTCTTGGCTTATTAAGTTTGCTCTTTTACTTCTACAATGTTTTTTTCTTCTTTTTCTTTTAAGAATTATCCATTATTTTTTGTATTTAAAAGAAAGCTTCAAAAAATCTGCTTAAAAAAATTTCTAAAAATTACCAAAAACTTTTAAGTAAGAAAAACAAAAGTTTAATAAATGAGAAAAATGCAAAAAAGAAATTTTCTTTTGCAATAGTTTTTGAAAAGAAAGTTTCACCAAAAATTTCCTTAAAAACATTTCTAAAAACTATGAAAAAACTTTTAAGATTGAAAAAATTAAACTTTAAGAAAAGAGAAAAATGCAAAAAAGAAATTTACTTTTGCAATAGTTTTAAAAAAGAAAGTTTCACCAAAAATTAACTTAAAAACATTGCTAAAAACTATGTAAAACTTTTAAAAAAGAAAACCAAAAGCATAAGAAAAAAATGGAAAAAAGAAATTTGCTTTTGCAATAGTTATTATTACCAAGAAATAAATAACAGTAGAAAATGCATTAATGGTACGCGTCATTTACGTTTTAATTAGCTAAAAAGTGTGTTTAGAAATCGAAAATTTCTTAATTAGAGCATAGAGAATAAAACTCTCGCAATTTTTCCATTTTTCTTTCGTTTGCTGACTGGGCAATTTGCAATTTTCCATGCAATTAATTATCTCTTTATATGAATCTGTTAATTAATAACAATCTATGTTAAATGCAGATGTTTTTAATTGTTTTCTCTTTTTTTTCTTCTTCCTTTTTGCACGTGTGCAAATTATTTATTGTATAATTCCGTTGGAAAATCCGTTTTATATAGCATTCAAGTTGCATACTTTTTTTTATTTCATTTTACTGCGGTTTCAACAAACGGTGCTTATTTTATTCTGCATAAGCCAGCGCATAAATATTGTATTTGTTTTGGAGAGTTAGCAAACCGCGAAAGCAACCGCAAATTTGCAGACAGGCTGACGTGGTGGATGCACGGAATGAGAGAGAGAGAGCGGAAACAGTAAATGGGAAAACGAGTAGATTAAAAGAAGAGAGATGAAGTTGTTTTTTTTTTTACTGTTTGTGTTCTTATGATGCTTTGAATAAACCCATTATGCAATAAGCTTAATGACCATTAAGAATCCTATAATGCATTTGATTGTTGTTGTTGTTGTTTGTTGTTGAAGTTATTAACTTGAAATTTAATTAGATAATCTGACATTTTTTTATAGTTTATATAGTTTTCATAAATATTATTTTCATAAACTATGGACTCTTTTTTTTTACATCTTTGGTGACACAGAAAAGTGGCTCAGCCCTTGAATTTCTTTATTTTTCAATTGATTTTTATAAAATTTCAAATTGATTGAAGTAAATTTCAATTTTTTATGTTCCTTTGTTTTTTTTTTTTGATTGATTGTACTGCAAAAATTCGCCGTAGTGATTAATTAATAAATTAATTAATTGCATGAAATAGAAATGCAATACGATGTATGGTAATTAATTCATTTGTGTGCTGTACTGCTGCACATAGACAGCATTAGCAGTGGATAATTGACGTAATTAGTAAATAATGCGTGGGCGAGTTCATTGTTTGCAGTTTGCACATATTATTCTGCTCATAAAGTAAAGAAATTCGATATAAATGTAATAGCGAACTTTATATGTAGATAGTGCACGACACTAATGAATTGAATCAATCTCTGTTTGTTCTACACTTCGCAAATTTTATAATAACAATAATATAATAATAATAATAATAATTGAAATAATAATGACGATGATGTTGTATTTACAATATTCGTCAGCAACTCAGCATTTGTCCGTCTCGTTTTTCCATATATTGCATCGCAGAATGCGAATAAAGTTGCTGCAAAGCTGCACTTTGCGAAATATTCAATTAATTCGTTGATGCAATTACCGATTGGTTTTAGATTACCTATACTACTCGTATGCTGCATATTCATTGCCGGATCTTGCAATTACTAAAAATAATTGCAATTAAAATAGTATAAATAAAATAAAATAAAGTTTAAAATGAAATATTGATAAAAATAATATAAAATAAATTGAAAAAATAAAATAAAATGAAATGGATTTGGCAAAACTACTTTCGGTTATTTGTTATTTTTTACCATTGTTATTATTTTAATGTTGCTGGTTTAATTTTGTTGCCGTTCAGCGAAATTTTTAATTGCTAATTAATCGAGTTCGTATTTAATTTGTTAGTTCCTGGTATTGTGTTGTTTACTTGCGCTTTTAATTATAAATTATAAAATAATTTTTGAGTTATGTAAATTTTCTACGTTTGCGCTATGAATTAGTTATTTGTTTCTGTTTCGTAATGAAAATTTTAATGATGTTTTGATGCGATTTTATTTTTAATAAGCGTTGAAATTAGTTTTCATTTTTAATTTGGTTTGTTATTATTTCGGGAATCGTTTATTTCCGGGAATTATATTTATCTGCTATCTTTTGATTTGATGTATTAAAATATCAGTTTGTTTATTTGTAAAATTATGATATTTCTTATCGAATTAATTAGTGGTAATTTTGTTTTTATGATTCGTATGAAGTTTGATTTACGCTTCGTTTTTGTTTTTACTTCTTTCGAGTTGATTTTTAAACAAAAAAAAAAAAATTGAATTAATGTAAAAATAAATACTGGAAAAACCAAATTTTAAAGTTTTATTTAGATTTAAGTAAAAAATGTAGTGAAGGCGACGGGCATTGCAATATAATAATAAATAATTAATTCGGAAAATTATTGCTTTTCTATATCTACTTTTAAATAATGATCTTTATAATTTTTTATTCTATTAATGCTGTTGAATCTAAAAAAAAAAAGGAAAATCTAAGAAATAATTTTCCCGGCGCCTTCACATGGCTACAGTATACAAAATGACATTAAAATTATTACTTTTCAATATAAACCTAATAAAATAAATAAAACTATTAATAAATTATTAATTATAATAATTTATTCAATAATTTTTAATTAAATAAATACTGATAAAAAACTGTACTAAAACAAAAATTAAAAATTACCCGGCGCCTTCACATTACTCATGTGAAAATTGCGTACCTTTAGAAAAATCATTTTTTTAATTTTGAAACAATTGATTTGATTGATTTTTTTAAAATTGATAATGACAAAGTAACATTTTGAAATTTAAAATCGTTAAATAATTTAAATAATTTCCGGTGTTAAATTGTTATTGATTTCGATTCGAAAATCGGAATTAACAAAACTAAATATTTTATTGCACACATTGCATACTTTTCACATAAATAGATATCAGCATTTCGTTCACTTCATTAAAATGCATATCATATGTGAATCATTATCTGGCAGAATCTAAAATGCCCAATGAAACAATAAACCAAAGTAAACGAAAGCAGATACACAAGAGACCATTAATAGAAACAAACCGCTTTCTCTACGGAAATTCGGAAATTCAACAGATTGTAAATTTTCTCCCTCTTGTTGCGACTTGATTTAGTGAATACACCCCGGAGTCCTCGGGAATTCCGTTAATTTGCCCCGGCCTTAATCAATTTACGCCAAATAATATAAACAATTGCCGTTGACTTTGCATATTACCAATAACTTATTTGCTCGTTGTTTTGTCTGTTTCAGGTGAGTTGCCTTCCCTTTATTTCAAACAACAGAGAGAGATGCGCTTATAGGTTGGTGGTACGTGGTACTTGGGTGTACGTGGGGGTGATGACGATGACGATGATGATGATGATGATGATGCGGAAGTCATAGTTGCGGAATAACAACGCATTCATTGCTCTCTCTATACCGCTGCTGTTTCTGCTGCTTGCTGCTTTGCGTTCGATTCAATAGTCGGGCAATCGTATGCGAATTGTGATGATGATCATCATCAGCAGCAGCTAGCAGCAGCAGCATCATCCCTTGCTTTGCTTGCTTGCATTCGATACACATGGCTTTCGTGTCCGATGTGTTGTCGTTCTGTGGAGCGTGTCTAAGCATCAACTATAGAAATTCACGCTTTACAAATTGCAAGGTATGTTTACCACTATCGTATATGAAATTTGCCGCCCCCCCACCGGAAAATTATCGGTATTATTGTGCGTTACGTGCGCTTTGCAATATATTTTTGGCTCTTTTGTTTTTTTTTTCAATTATTTTATGTTTTATTTGATGGAAAATTTAATTTTTCATATATTTTTGTTTAATTTAATTCGTTTGAAATTAATATTTATTAAATATTTTGTTGGAATTGGTTTTTATTAATTTATTAAAAATTAATTAAAATATTAATTAATTAATTTTTTATAAAAAAGCGGATATGTTTTTTTTTTTTAAATTTTTCTTACTTTAAAACTGAACTATGAAATTAATAAAAAAATAAAATATTTTTTATTTTTTATTTATTACTATGAAATAAATTTCCGGATATTTCCTGAAAGGATTCCTTAGTATGTCATATGCAAAATTTGGTCATTTGAAAGGTATTTTATATCAGCAAAACAGGAAAAAGGTCCCACTTGAGGCACAGAGCAGAAAATTTACAAGATATTACTAAACTTTTTTTATATCTATATAATGGAATAGTTGCTTTATTAGTAACAAAAAAGAATACATTAAAAAGTTAATTTTTAAGGGTAGCTTTAGTGATCTAAAGTTGACCTAGTTTTTCATCCCTTGAAATATTTTCCAACTTTGAATTCCTGTATTTTCTAACGTAGGGTTTGTATAACAAAAAGTTTTTTAAATAAATAACTTATAGAGAATTTAATGCTTTATATGATTACGAATTTTTAGATTTTCTTTCCGAAAAATATTTTTTTCAATATTTTTTGAAATTCCAAAAATTTTCAAAAATTTAAATTTCGTCCGATCTTAATCAAACTTTTCCAACTTATATATATATTGCTGATAGAAACAATTTATTCAAGTAAAATTTTTGGAATCAGCCTTTAGTTTTGCGAGGAAAAAATAATCTTGATTTTGTTTTCAAAAGTTTGGACTTTCTCCATAGTTTTTTTTAACTTTTACTTCATAGTTTTAAGATAATTAATATTATATTAAAAATTTTTATTTGTTTTTAAAGAGTTATAGTTATTTTATTATTAACAAAAGAGAATGCCATAAAAATAATTGTTTAAGGGTAGATTTCGTGGTCTAAATTTGACCTAGATTTTTACCCCTTAAATTATTTTTGCTACTTTGATCTCCTGTACCTCCAAAAGTATGAGTTACACCACGAAAAGTTATTTAAATAAATTGTAGAGAATTTTATACTTTATATGATAACAAATTTTTAGATTTTTTTTCAAAAAATATTTTTTTCTACATTTTTTGAAATTCCAAAAATTTTTCAAAAATTTAAAATTTGTCCGAACTTAATGAAACTTTCTAAACTTATAGATAATAACCAAATAAACAATTTATTTAAGTAACATTTTTTGATTGCACTTTAAGCCTCCTCAGAAAACAAATAAATTTTATGTTGTTATCGAAAAAAAAAAAAAAAAAGATTTTCTCTAAAGTTTTCTTTATATTTTTAAGAAAATTAAAAATATTGCTACTTTTTTTTACATATTTATAAAAAGGGACAGTTGCTTTACAAGTAACAAGAAAGAATTATCCTGAAAGGATACCTTAAAGTTTGTCAAATGCAAAATTAGTTCCTTGGAAAGATATTTTCCAATTTTCCATAAGCAAAATAAGAAGAAGAAAAAAAAAAAAAAAAACTCCGACTAGACCAAAGGACCAAAGAGCGCAAAAGTTACATTTTCTTTTTAATATTAATGAAAACTTAAAAGTACACGCATCTAATATCGAAAAAATTTCAAAGGTAGAATTTTTGTTTTTCCTCAAAAACGAAAAAAAAAAAAAGAAAACAAGCGAAAAAGGACGCGTAAAAGGACACTACATATACAGAACACTATATATTTTCATCAAGGATCATGTCTCTTGTCCCATTGTTTCGTGCGTTGCTGGTGCGGCCGCTTCTGCTGCCTGTTTTCCACCCTCTTTTTGATGATATTAACCGACAACCCCTGTACTTACTACATCTATCCATCCAGCCACGCAATATGCGTTTGTTGTGCGTGTTTAACAAACTTTTCCTTTTTTTCTTTTCTTTCGCTTTTCCTCTACTACCTATACAACAGAAGCAGTGTTTTCTTTTGCAGTTGCTTGCGTTTCTTCTCCCTTTTACCTATAGCATTTTATTTCCACTACTGCTTACTATACGCTTTGTTCTTCGTTTGGCCTCTTACGTAAATCCAACCAACTACCATGCACGTGAAACTTGATGCTTTAGTGTGTCGAGGTCGTAAAGGAAAAGCGCATTTTACTTGAGTTTCCTTCTTCTTTTTTTTCTTTTCTTTGCTTTGCTTCTTGCTGCTTGCTGTCGTTGCCCTGTAGTCCTGTCGCTGCTAGCTGCTGGTTGTTGACGAAAGAACGTCATGTCAAATGTTTATTTGCAACATGTAAGAATGGTTAAACGAATGGAAAATGGACGCTGTTTTCGCGTTTTTCCCCATTTCTCCAGCCATTTACACGATACGCAGTCAAATGCTTAAAGAAACATATTAAGGGATCGTTTTTTTTTTCTTATTCTTTATGGTAACATTTTGTTCTTTGTGTTTTATAATTGTTTTATAAAAAAAAAAAATGTTTTTTTTTTTGTTGCAATGTATGCAGTTTCGGTGTTTGGTTTTTGAATCGTCGGTGTGATTATCCGCGTCGATGGTTTCGTAATTGCGCAAATTAACGACTGCGAATGCATGTAACACACAGCAGCGGAGCATTGTTTTGCGTTTGATTCCGCTGCTGCTGGCTGGATATGACAAGTGCGTGTGCACAACGAAAAAGACAATGGAAAATGGGCTTTTTGTTGCGTTCGGTTATTTGTTTTTCTATCTCTGTTGTTGTTCGTTTTTTTTTTTATTTTTTATTTTCTTCCTGTTCGCCATTCCTATGTTTGCTGTTTGTACTTGGTACGTGTATAATATGTACATGAATGCTGGATGGATGGATTGATGTTGCGGTCATAAATGAAGGTTTTATGTGCAGTCCAATAATTTGTGTATATTTTTCTAAACGGCTCTCGCGAGTGAAAGTATAAATGCTGGGTTTTTTTTGTTGTTGTATTTTTGTCTGATAGTTTAAATTTCAATTATTTTATATTGTTCTTTGCTGATTTTTGCAGTTGTTACATAAATAATGGTTTGTAATTTATTAATTAATTAATTAAATTATGAGGTTTTTACATTTCTATTGTGTCATTAATTGTTTTATTTATAAATATATTATATAAAAAATTTGGTAATAAAAATTATTGGTAATTAAGTGATTATGAAAGAATTAATTACTGTTGGTCAATACAGATTTTTTTTTAATTGTCTGATTTTTATTGAACTTTCTAAGTTTTTAGATTATGACTGAAGAAACATTTTATTTAAGTGAAATTTTTGATTTGCTGTTATAGTTTTGCCTGAAAAAAATGTTTAGGTATTTTCGTTTCCCAAAAAATGATTTTTGTCAAACTTTATTTTATATTCTTAAGAAAATTCAAATTATTTCTGATTTTTTAATTCATTTATTAAGAGGGGTAGTTGCTTTAGTAGTAACAAAATATTATACTTTAAAAAGTTAATTATAAGGGTAGATTTCGAGGTTTGAAATTGACCCACATTTTTTCATCCCCTAAAACAATTTTCAACTTTAACATCCTGTATCTTCTTAAGTAATATTCACACTAAAAAAAGTTATTTAAATAAATTATTAAGAATTTGATTCTCTAGTTGTTAACTAATTTTCAGATTTTTTTTCGAAATTTTTTTTTTTCAAATTTTTGGAAATCCTGAATTATTTCGAAAATTTAAAATTTGTCCGAACTTGATCAAACTTTCCAATCTTATAAATAATGATAAAGGAAACATTTTATTTAAGTAAAATTTTTAATTTGCCGTTGTAGTTTAGCCTGAAAAAATGTTTAATTATTTTCGTTTCCCAAAAAAGTGATTTTTCTCAAACTTTACTTTATATTTTTAAGAAAATTAAAAATATTGCTTAATTTTTCTAACATTTGTAAAAAAGCGTAGTTGAATTAGTAGTAACAAAAAATAATGGAATAAAAAGTTGATTTTTAAGGGTAGATTTCGAGGTTTGAAATTGACCCACATTTTTCATCCCTTAAAACATTTTTCAACTTTAACATCCTGTATCTTTTAAAGTAAAACTCGCACTATAAAAAGTTATTTAAATAAATTATTAAGAATTTGATTCTCTAGGTGATAACAAATTTTTAGATTTTTTTTCGAAAAAATATTTTTTTCAAAATTTTTCAAAATCCTGAAATATTTCGAAAATTTAAAATTCGTCCGATCATGATCAAACTTTCCAAACTTATAGATAATGAACAAATAAACATTTAATTTAAGTAAAAAATTTTAATTGCACTTTTAGATTAATCAGAAAAAAATAAATTTGATTTTTCTTATCAAAAAAATTAACTCTTTCAAACTTTACTTTATATTTCTAAGGCAAATAAAAATCTAGCTAAACTTTTCATATAATTTTAAAGAGTGATCTTTGGTTTATTACTAACAAAACAGAAAATTAAAAAAAAGTGTTTTAAGGGTAGTTTTACTAATTTAAAGTTGACCTATTTTTTCAACCCTAAAAATATTTTTCAACTTCCTTCTGTATTATCTAATCTAAGGCTAATACAACAAAAAGTTATTTAAATAAATTACACAAAATTTAATACACCATCTAATAATATAACTTTTATTACTAAAAAAAAATAAAAATAAAAATCGACTAAAATGGCCGAAATTTGCATTTTATATAAATCCAAGCAGTATAATTTAGCAAATAAATTTCAGCGTAAAGTTTCGCGAAAAGCAGCAGCAGCAGCAGCAGCAGCAGCAACAAATCGCTTCCGTCTGTCACTTACAATACCAACAGTAGCGTTTATATATATATAGTATAATATGTAAATAAAATGTATAGATATATTATTTATTTATCGAGTTTTTGTGTCATTTGTATTGTGCGTTGGCTGTGTCGCGCGCCGCGCAAAAGACTCGCAGCGCCAAAAGAACGGGGCGAACTTCTAAAGGGCAGCAAATATTTAATATTTGACAAATTACCTCTGGCAATTTTCCGAAGCATTTAGTTAGCTGCTGGTAGAACTGGCGCTATAGCTGCGACAAATGCCACCCTTTGCCCTCTTTTCATTCCTATTAAAAAAAATTTTTTTTTGCGATAGCTAATTTATTTTTACTTTTTTATTTCTATTTTTTTTTACCATTGTATTTGCCGATATATTCGATTAATCAGTGGGTGCGCGATGCGGAAGGCACAGGACACAATAATTGTGTTGTGCAGAAGCGGGCAGAAGGTACTCTGCTGCTGGTAAAGCAATTAAAAAGAGAACTGGCTGTTAATTGAGTGGCATCAGGAAAAAGCCCACTTTATTGCTCTCTGTCTCTCCATCTAGCGTATCGAGCGCTTTTGTGCGACGTTATTTATTGTCGATTTGAAGATGCGCTTAATTGCCGATTAATAAATGGCCCAAATAATCATCAGAATTTATTGGGAAAAACAAAAGGACAAAAATAAATTACTAAATTTCGTTTTTTTTTTCAAAATTTTCCATTTATTAAAAAAACTTTTAAAATTTTAAAAGTAATTATTGATCTTTAAATTACTTTTTCAAAGTGCAATTAAACGAATTACCGATTCGCCTTATTTGCGAGCCTTAAAAGCGATTTTTAATTGCTTCGAGAGATCGGAAACGCCACAAATTAGAATATTTATACGTCCTTAACGTAATTAAGTCCTCGCGAAGAGGACTCGGAGCGCAATTTATGTTTATTGTTAGTGTTGCGGGCTCGGGCGGGCTGTTGTATAGGCTGCTCGGATTTTCTCCCGAAGAAGAACTTTAAGTAATTCAATAACAAATGGAGATTATTTATAAAGCTTAGCGGTTTCCTTGCCCGTTCTTTCTCCATTATATTATTGCGCTATTATTATTATTATTATTATTCTTAGCATCTCTAACTCTTTTCGTTGTGATGTCGTTCGCTATACATACAGTAAGCCGAGAGAAACGCTTTCTCTGCGCTCGCTTTATTTACTGCCACCAACACCAACGGCAACCACCACCCCCTAAAATATATATAGATATATATATATATAGTGAAAGTATATAAAAGACGTTTCTTGCGCGCGTATTGTTCTACTTATACGAATCTACAGCCCTCTAATAATATAATGCCATAATCCGGGCGTTTATTCACGCAATCAGAATCACAGGCTGCTTTTGCTTTTTCTTTTTTCTTCTACTTTTTTTTTATAATATCTGGTTGACTTTTTCGTTTTGCTTTTTTTTTTTTTAAATTCTATTGATGCAGTGGTATTTTCAAAAGACTTAATAAGTTTTCTGTAATTGGACTTTTGCTTATTTTTTTATTTAAAAGTTGGTTGCAATTATTATGAAAAAAAAAGATCGTTGAAGTACTTCAAAGTACCACCGATTTTTCGATTTTATCTCTTTAATGTATAGTTTTACTAAAAGCTTATAAAAAAAAATTGGATCTTTGTATAAGTGGGGAGAAAGTAGGGGCAGTGTAATGCGTATAATGAGTGGTGAATGGAGGCAGCAGCAGAATGCCGATCGAAGTTTTTGATATAATATAAAAATAGCCGAGTCATCAGAAATGTCGTAATCCTTTTGTTGTACGTACTTTTCGCCTGTTTTCTCCTTCGTTCTTTCTTTCTCTCCAGCTTTCGGTCTTCTAGTTTTTCCGTCTTTTTTGCTCTTTTTACGCAAGAAGAATCTCTGTACCACGAGTAAAAGTAGAAGAAGAAATATAAAGTATAAGAAGGATTAAGAAGGAAAACAAGGAGAAGAAGAAAGAGAAGCAGCAGCAGCAGCAACAGAAGAAGAAGAAGAAGCGGAGGAAGGCCAGGAAAAATGGCATATTGTGTGCGCACTTTAGCTGATGCGAAGGCGCCGGGCTTGCTTTTCGGCACAAAAGGGGGCAAATGTGCCGCTGCCTGCCGTTCGTTGTTCGTTTTCTCTCTGTTCTGCCTCCACTAGATTGTACATGATTTATTAACTTTTAATGTCTGTGCGTGATAACAGCGAATAACTTTTTTCGCATGGAATTATCAATAATATTATTAGGGGGTTGAAAGCATCGTAATAACCGCAAATATCTTTTACCGCACAAATCTCTAATATTAGCATTTACAATATTAATTTATCATGTTTTATTAGATGCCCTAAATCTATTTCTTTTCTTTTATAATTTATTTATGAAACTGATATTGGATAAATTTTATAGCTTTTTTTTTATTGTAATAACAAAATAAATGTATATTTTGGATATATAAAGAGAGGAAAAATCAATTAATGGTGTCACAGCAGAACCTAAAAGTATTTAAACGGGGACTAAATGAAATTAGAAATTAGAAAGAGAGACGAAAAGAGAAGTTTGCGCGGCAGTATAGGTGTAGTATATACCTTTAGTCAGTGGGATATTAGTTGGAATCGTAATGGGCAAAAGTTTTTCCCCTTGCTGCCGGTTTTCACCTTTGCATTCTTCGCAGCTAGCGAGCGAGCGAGCGAACAGCGAGCGTCGACAGCATCCCGTCCCCCCCCCCCACCCCCCGCCGAAAACGAAGAAAAACAATTGGAAAAGTCCAATAACAATCGAAATTGGTCGTGGCGCAGAAAGAATTCCTCAGTCTCAGCTGTTTCTGTCGCTCTGTAATTATTATTATCTTCATCGGGTTTTATTATCATACACCACCTACAATTCTACAAACCGTGATCGGCATCCAAAAGACTTCAATTTTATCATTTCCTTCGGTTTTCTTTTAATTATTTTTTTTTTCTTTTAAAGTTTTTTTTTTAATTTTAAATACTTTTTATTAGTACTTCTTTAGTATGTTTTTCATAATAACAAAAAAGAAAACAAAATAAATAAATAAAGAAGCAATAAATTGACAAGAAATACGAAATTTGAAATATTAAAATGTGATTTTAAAGAATGGTCCATTGTGTTCCTTATTTCTTTGTTTTTTATTTATTTTTTTATGTTTTTCTGTACTGCATTCGTATTGTTGCATAGATTTTTCTCCTTGCAAATTTTACCTCTGTACGTATTTATTTATATTTCGCCCTCCTGTTCTGATTTGAAATTTTGCATTACGTCGATGGGCGGCGGCGGATTCGGAGGCAGAAGCAGAGGCGGCAGCGGAAATATTTGGCGTGAGATTAGACAGTGAAAAATGCCAGATGCCACCCTTCGCTTACTCCCTTTCCCCCAATTTTCTTCCGCAAACAGTAATTACGTTTTTTTTTTCTTTTCTCTTTTTTTTTTGTTTTGTTCCGTTGTCGTTATTGTTGTACAATTTATGCTTTGTATTTGCTGTACGAAATTTATTTTTGTGGTCCTTAAAGCTATAAATAAATAAAATCCAATTTTCTTGGATTTTAAAATTTAAAAACTAAAAGTCTTAATTATTTATAACAGTTTAAAGTGTAAACCTTACATCTCTAAATTTTCTAAATCTAGGCTTTGTTTCGAAATTCGCTAAATTTCCAAATTCCAACTGCATTCGTTCCCCCGTAAGAGCTACAAATATTAATACACTTGCACAGTTTACAATGGCAAAGAGACGCAAGTGTGTGCATTCAGCATCGGTTCGTAGCTCGAGATTAATTAAATTAAAGGGGGGATGCATGGGATTTGTATATTCATGCACAAATCCATTAGCGTTTAATGCGAATTTAATTGATAGAAATTCGGAGCGAGTGCGCGGCATCCTTTTCCTCCGCTCCAATGCTACACTATTGTACTGGTAGTACGTTAGCTGCTGGTGCTGCTGCTCAGCCGCCCCCGCAACCTATCGCATCGGCAGGCGAGACGCTTCGCCGAAATGGAAAACGATTCCTTATTCTATTTGCGCCCTTTTTAACGATCGAGTATCAATTGACCCTCGTCGGCTTCCAGCTCTTGCACTTCTTCTTGCTTTTGCTCTTGCTCTTGCTCTCTCATCCCCATTGCACCAGTCGTCCTTTGCTGGCTCGTTAGCGGCGGATGCAAGAGCAAAGGTACACGAGACCATCTATTACGCGATCGACGACGATAAAGGAAATCCAAGCTGGATTTTCAACCCGATAATAATACTTTTTGCTGCTGCTACTGCTACTACTAGTGCTGCTGCTGCTGCTGGTTACTATAAAGCAATAGTCGTCAGTTCTGACTGTAACTTTAATTTTTTGCTTTTATTATTTGTTGCTTATGCCTTATACTTTGCTGAAGCTTTTAATAGATTTCTTTATTGGGGAAATAACGGTTTTTTTACGAATTAAAAAATTATGTTTTAAGTAAATAAATAACTAAAAGTGAAAAAATGAAAAAAAAAAAATGTATACTTTACGACTGAAATATAAATTTATTGTTCGTAATCTCTGAGCTTATCAGATGTAAATTAGATATGGAACACTTTACGACACCATTAAATGTTGCATTAATGGTTTTATTATAACTAAACCGGCAGCACGGTTTAGAACAATCGAGCGCAATGGGCGAACACCTAGCAGGCGACCGGTGAAGCGGTGTGCAGGCGCCGGGTCAGTCAGTCAGTCAGCCCTCGCCGACACGATTATTACGCTGTCTTTAAGCCTGCACACACATACACATTAAATCCTATAGTCTCCGAGCAAAGCTTTCAAACTTTATTCGGCTTTATTAATTAATATTTGTTATCTTTTGTAACTTTATTATTGGATTTTTTTACAAAAAAAAAAAAAAAAAAAAATTAAAATATATTGCTTTTCGATTTCCTCATAATGTAGGTCCTTTCAAAAATGGAAAAAAAAATTAAATAAAAATGCTTAAAAAATGTAAGAAACGAGTAATATTTTAGCGGCAAAATGAAGTAATCGCATGATGCACGCTATGAATTTTTCTTTGGCAATAAGGAATGATGGAATGAATTATAAAAAGCAAAAAAAAGAGGAAGAAAAGAAATAGATTTATAATGTACGAGAGTTTCATATATTTTCATTCTGATTTAGGAATTTCTTTTTTTATTTGTAGGATATTTTTCAATTAGGGGCACTTCGTTTTTGCTTTTGCTTTTGCTTCTCTGCTTGCAATTTAATTAATTGCTGATTGATAGTCTTATTTGATTAACATTTAACCGTTTAACGATAAGAATTATGAGCTTTATTCACGCAAATGCACAGTTTTAATTTATTGCTTTTAA
Organism: Holobus sp. GC000080; assembly: GCA_030556065.1. Classification (NCBI taxonomy): domain Eukaryota; kingdom Metazoa; phylum Arthropoda; class Insecta; order Coleoptera; family Staphylinidae; genus Holobus; species Holobus sp. GC000080. The sequence continues at coordinate 17,065 of JASKGO010000758.1, forward strand.
TTAATTGATTAATTAAAGTGAAACTTGTTCTAATTCCGCTCGTTTATTGCTGAGTTTTCTTAACTTTTTTTATTATTTTTTTTTATTTTAATATTATCAAATTTTATAAAATTTTACAAAAATAAAATGGAATAAAAAAATAATAACTTTTTAAATTCCGATTCAAGTAATAATGAATATGTATATTAAATGCTATAAAACCAAGATGAAAATTCTCCCATTGCTTTGCTGCTGCTGCTGCTGCTGTTGCTGTTGGGTTCTTTCTTTGAAGGGAAAACAGAAAAGAAAACAGAGGGAAATTAAGTGGAGCAACGAATGGTCGTCGACAAAGAAAACAATACGACGCCCCAGACGACTCGCATACAAAATTTTCTCTATACATAGGAAAAGTGTGTGCTGCTCAATGTCTACTGTTTGTTTCTGCATTTGTATTTCTGTGTATGTGTACAGTGAAAGAGAGAGACAGAGAGAAAGGGAAAGAGAAAAGGAGGGAAATGGAGGGAACATGCTTTTATATTATATTATTATGTTATTAATGAAGTTTGCCCCTAAAATTTAAAGCAATTGTGCACGACGACTCGGCAAGTTTGTTTCCCATTAGGAATAATTTTAGTGCAGCTGTAAATTTACGCGCTCTTTATATTATGCCAGTATAATGTAGTATAGTATGGCACTAGTGTTGCCACCGCTGACTGTTGCACGAGAAAGCAAGCGCTTTTCCGCCCCTGATTTATTATTAATAACGGCAGTTTTAATTCATTTCGTTTCGCTCAAACAATAATAATGTTTTGCATTTTTTATGTTTTAATATTAATTTTAATGAAACGTTGAACAAGTGAAGGATTAAAAATTTTATTGTGTTAATTATTGGGTGAATTTTCTGTTATATTAATTGTGGTTGATGATCTTTGTTTTTAATTAAAATTAATGGTTCTGATTAATTTTATTTTAAAATGAATAATTCTGGTTTTTAACCTTAATCTCGTACAATACTTTTTTAAATTTAATATCCTGTATCTTCTAAATTAAGGGTTCTATAACGAAAAGTTACATAAATAAATTTTAGCGAAATTAATTCTTTAAAAGGATTTTGAGTTTATAACTTTTCTTTTCGAAAAAAAATTTTTTTTAAGAATTTTTAAAAATTTGAAATTTTTCAAAAATTTAAAAATCGTCCGATTTTCTTTAAACTTTCTAAACTTATGGATAATGCTTAAATAAACTTTTTATTTAAGTAAAATTTTTTGATTACTTTATTATTTTTGTCAGAAAAAAATAATCTGGTTTTTGTAAAAAAAAAAAAAATTGTGATTTTTTTTGGAACTTTTACTTTATATTTTCATGAAAATTAAAAATAGCACAGATTTTCTTATGTTTATGAAAAAGGATCGTTACTTTATTACAAACAAAAAAGAATACTCTAAAAAATTAATTCTTAAAGGAAGTTTTAGTATTCTAAAGTTGACACATTTTTCCAAGCCTTAAAATATTTTTCAACTGTAACCCCCAGTAACTTTTAATCTAAAGGTCATGGCTCAAACAGTTATTTAAATAAATCACGTAAAATTTAATAATCTAAATTATAACAGAATTTCAGAAGTTTTTTCGAAAAAATATTTTTTTCTAAAATTTCTTAAAATCTGAAATTTTATTAAAAATTAAAAGTTGTCCGATTCAAATCAAACTTTCAAAAATTGTAGAGAACGAGAAAAGAAATAATTTATTTAAATAAAATTTTTCGATTGCACATTTAGTTTTGTCTAAAATTACGAAATTAAATTATACCTGCTTTTGTTGTTTTAAAACAGTAATTTTTCCCCTTTTTATTTGAAAATTTTAAAAATAATTAAAAAGTTTGTTAAATTTTTTATATTTTTATATAGACGGATAGTTTCTTTATTGTAAATAAATAGTAAATCTTTAAATAATTAATTTTTAAGCAAAGTTTTAATGGTCTTAACTTCACCAATTTTTGTGGTTTGTAGTTTTGGTTAAATTTAATTTTTTATTTTCCTTTAATTTAATTTGTATTCCGCAAATATAAAGCTGAATAAAACAAAAGTAAAATTTTTTGAAAAACTAATTATTCCTTGTAACAAAACAGAAACAACAGTAAAAATAAAAATTAAACAAAAACAAAAGTAAAAATAAAACTAAAAACAAAAAACAATGGAAAAAATTTACTACAAACCGCAATTGCAATATTATTCATTTACATTCATTCGAAAAATACATGTACTACACAAAAATAAAGAGAGAATAGAAATAGCTGAACAGTGCAACTTTAATGAAAAACGTTAATTTAAATTTTACAAACCCTTTGCAACACACGCACAGACACACACACATTGAAATTTGGTGTTCGTTTCGTTTTTTTGTTTTCTTCTCTTTTGCCCTATGTTTTTGCATTGCTGACGTTTTTATTTCGCCACTTTAGCACCCAGTACACACACATACTTTTAAAATACACAAACATACACACACACACACATTAATTCCAACACATGGACGTCGATTTTTCGTTGTAACAATTACGAGGAAAGCAACGTATGTATGTATACATGGGGAAAGAGAGTGGCGAGTTGTCGGCGGCGGAAAGTTTTAATGCGAAAGTATGGATTTTCCGGTGTGGCGGCGAGGCGGTGGCGTAAAGGCAATAGTATGGTCCCCTGGTAGCGGGCGCGTCGCTCTCTTGGCGGCCGCCGCCGTATAAAATTGCACATGCATATCGGTGCCCCCTAATAACTGTATTACAGGACGTGCCAACATATTTTGTAATAAACGAGTTGCAAATATCCACAGCAGACAATGAGGGAAGAAGAAGTAGAAGAAAAAGTAGAAGAAGAAGGAAAATGGATGGGGTGAAAGGAAAAGAGGGTACAAAGGGATAGAAGGTGAGAGAAGGGAGGGTTGGTGGATAATTGAATAATTTGCAGCGCGGGCCTGTGATTCCTTAACCGCACCTTTTATTATTATTATTGCATAAAGCAATTTCCTTCGATATATTTTAAACTAACTGCCATCTAAATTACCGATCCGCATAGCATTATTGTAAATGGCTCCTCCGTGCGCCCTTTCAAACGTTGGGGGCTAATTTATGTGAAGTTTTTGTTGTTGTTTGTTTTCGTTTTCACTAAAAGGTAAACCAAGGTAAATGCACAAACAAATACTTTTACCTGGTTAAATGCAATGAAGTCATCTGGAATTAGCAGTTTTCGCATTCTCCGTTTCGCTAATGACTTTTGCCAATTTACAATTTACAATTTATTTAAAATACGACCAACAGTAACTACCTTTGCTTGCTTTTTATGTATTTCAAATTCAAAGGACAAAAAACTCAATTTAATTGCAATTTTTCTAATAAATCTTTATTTCTATTTGAAATTATTATTTCTTTTTATCTGCTTTTTTTCTATTTTCTTTTGCTTACTTTGTATTATTAATTAAATTAAATAAATTAAAAAAAAAAATTAATTTTTCCATTTGAAGAAAAAATGATGAAAAAAATTAAAAAAAAAACAAACAGAAAGAGAAAAAAAAATGAAGGAAAATAACATTTAAATAATTGCCAATAAAGCAAATTGTGACAAATAGCAAAAACAAATGAAGAAGCGCTCGAGCGCTTAAGGGGGCGAAAAAAAAAAAAAAAAAAGAAGAGAATAAGAAAAAGAATCAAAAATTTAAATGCGCCCAGCGCTACGTATAGTATTCCTTAAGGACAAAGGATCATTTATTATATTTCGAAGACGGCGGCGAATTTTGACAATTGAATACAGTAGGAGGACAGGGGATTCAAATAAAGCTAGTACAAAGAAAAAACGAAAAAAGAAAAAGAAAAAATGGGAAGAAAGGTAAAATTTAGAAAATATGAATCTATTTTAGTATTGTAATAATATAAAGTGAGTAAAACTAGTCTATACTGGTTGGAAAATGTGGAAAATTCGCCTGGGAAATTTTCGCCACTCACATACTCAGCCAGAGTCCGTGTAAATTTAGAACTGTACGCTTAGTGCCCGGCGCATTCACATAGCCCGATTAATGGAATTAAATTATTATTTCAATATTAGTACAGCTAGAGGGAGGCAGGGGCGGCAGAGAAGAGGGAAAGCCATGTTACATGTTAGGCTTATTCGTTACTATCATTATTATATTATTATTATTATTATTATTGCAAACACATGTAGAGCGACTAATTAAAATAATTTACGCGATGAGCAAACTGATCGAAATGTTGTACATAATGATTATAAATCAGTCAAACTGCATAATAGTAATTATGCAAGTTTTTGTGTTTTAGAGGGTTTAATCAATCAGAAATTACTCATCAGTTGATTAGATAATTAGACAATGTGTTCGGAATTAAGAATTTTAAACTTTAATCGTCTGGTTTCTCATGGAATATTTATGTGCAAACGAATCCTGTGCAAATTCATTGATTAATTATTTAATTATTAATCATTCATTGAACTTATACATACAGGAAGTACAAGTGCAAGTAATTTACAGTGGCCAATTATTAACTATATTTTGTCTCTCTCTTACTTCTGTCTAACTCTATATCTTTATCTCTATAGTACATCTCTGTATGTATCGCCGGAATAATCTCCTTTAATAAGGGCTCTCTGGGTGATTCGGACTGCAATAAACACTCCTTGGTTGTGTGTGCTACTACATAATAAGACCACCACTAAGAAGACTAAGAGTAAAAGTAAGTGCAAGAGTAAGAGTAAGAGTACAAGAGTAAGGGGGAAGAAACAGAGAGAGAGAGAGAGAGAGAGAGAGAGAGAGAAAGGATATGGGAAGTAAGTAAGTACTTGAAGGACCTCTAAGTTGAGACTCGGCGAGTAAAGTGAATCTTCGTATACTGGCTACTCTTCGTACGCTACTTGGTGGATCCCTCGTTTGCCCGATCTTTGTTCTTCCTCTTCTTCTTCTTCTTCTTGCGCGTCGTAAATTTGTTCCTCATATATGAGATGGCTGTTTTGGCTTCGTGTCCATGGATTTTCTTTGCATGTGTGTGCATGAGTGTGTGTGTGTGTGTGTGTGTAGGTGAGTGCCGTAGAGTATATTTACTGACATGTGCTGCTTCTCGTTTACGAGAAGGTGTCGATAAAGGAGTCGTGAAGGCAAAAGGACCCGAAGGCCGATAGAGGACAAAGCGTTTCGTATATTTAAGAAGAACACTTTCGGCCGGACCGAAGACTCAAGTGACCGAAAATACCCTTTCAGGGTGATTTTACCTTTTAAGTGTAGAAATTGCGCGCTTCGGAAGTTTCCGGAAGTTTATTCCTTCCTCTTCTTTGCTTTGGTAATTTTACGTTTTACAATTTGTTTTTTGTTTCTTATATATTATTTTAAATACTTAATTATTTTAATTTCGGATTTCAATTTTCATTTCTTTTTATGGGGCTTTTGGAGATTTTTTTAAAACCTTTTTTTTTTTTTTAGAAATAAGACATTAATTTGATTAATTTGGAAGCTATTTAAATTATTTGTCGTTTTTTAAGAAATAAGTTACTGGAAAAAGACAATAATAAGTAAATTTACCTGCCTTTTTTTAAATCAAATGTCTTCTAAAAAATCATATTTTTAAAGTTTAAATCAAAAAACAAAAAAAAAACGTAAAGAATAAATCATAAAAATTGTAATTTAAAATAACAAAAAAACAAAAAACAAAAAAGAATAAAAAAAATTGTTTTAAATCATCTTTTTTCAAAAAATATACAAAACTTCAAAATTTTACTTTTAATCTACAAAAAAAATTTTTTTAAAATTTATTTTATTGTAAATTATAAAAAGAAAAAATAATTAATAAATTTAACAATCAACAAATTAAATTTAAAATAACTAATAAAAATATTAAAATCAATTGATTTTAAGGTATTTTAAGGAAGAATAAAGTTGATAAAATATTGTAATTATTAAATTTCAAATTAAAATAGTTTAGCAGTACAATAAAACAATGAATGAAGTTAATTAATTAACAATATTGACGTCGTGAAAGGGAATTGGGAAATCTTTCATCAGCTGCTTTTTCGCACTTCGTTCTTTCTCCACACGTCTACACGTCTACACAATTACATAATATATTTGCGTCTCTGGTTGTGTGTGCGAAGCTTTGTCTCCGCGTGCGTGTGTTCCTATATATGCCTAATATATATATATAGAGTATAGTATAGTATAGTTATAGTAAATTCATTGAACTGAGCTGAGCGTTCGGTTCGATTTCATCGTCGGTTCAATTTAGTTTTGATCGCGCGACGAAGCAAGCAACTTCGACGATTTCGCTCGCACAAAGAAAACCAATTTCGCCGAACAAATTGACATTTGTATTGTTTCGGTTCTCCTAATTGCCACCGCCGCAACTATTATACACCTATACGAACCGCTTGCTCTGCCTTCGTAGTACTCTCTCGCTGCAAACACAGCACACAGCTTTCACACATTGATACCATGGAGAATTTCACACACACGTGCACATACATGCACACATTCAAAACGCATTTACCAATACATTCAGTTCGTACTATATACAGGCAGAGAAAGAGAGCTTTTGCAGCTTGGTGTTCCAACGTTCCGCAGCAATAGCAGATGCCGACCTATAAGGCGGAAATCAAAAGGATAGAGCTTTCATACTTTCATACACACTCTTCTTGCACACACACACACACACACACACATACTCATGCACACATAGAGATGGAAAATCGAAAATACATTGGGGCGACACGTTTACTCTTATTATGTGAATCGAATTTCAAATTAAATGGTAACAATATATGTTTTGGATGTTATTTTTCGATTATTTCATTGCTTATTGCATTACATTGACTTTTCATTAATTAAAAAGTAATAAAAAAATTGATATAAGAGAAAATTAGCTGTGCGGGTAATTTAATAATTGCGGTTTTTGCAAAATCCGTTGCAAATTTGCAATTAACATAATTCGAGAGCGTTGTGCTTTTAATTTTCAATTTTGCACTGGCCGTTCTATATTGGCTTTCGCTATAGGTTATCGGCCTATCTGGACAGTGTGGATTATATGCGAAACTAATTTCCGTCGATTGTGCCCCCGCTTTAACGTTTCGCCTAAACTGGATTCGCGAAATTCAATTAGCAATTGGCAGTAATTTTTTCGCACTGCGCGCTGTTTTGCGCAATTTTCCAACGCATTAAGCGTAATGCCAAATTTTACATCTTTTTAATTGGTAATTTCTTTTTTTGAGATAAATATAATTTTCCACTAGTATAAATTAGTTTTTTTTATTGAAAATATTTTTTTTGTGTAGAAAAAATTAATTAAATAATAAATTTTAAAGTGAAGTGAAGGCGCCGGTTGCATACTAAAAGCATAGTACTGGAGTGTGAAGGCGCCGGGGATTTTTTTTAGAAAACAAAATCTTTTTTCAATATTTTCAACTATAACTTTATATTTTTCTCTATTTTTTGTTGTTTTTTGTTTTTGTTTATGTATTAAAATTTTTCATCTTTGAAATTTAAGCTTTAAATGTTTTTTTTTTTTTAATATATTTCTTTTTCTGCAAAAAAGTGAAATATTTCTAAATTTGAAATAAAAATTTTGAAAAAATATATTTTTTTATTAATTTTATTTATTATTCTATTTTTTAACTAATATTTCAATTACTTATTTGTTAATTCTTTATTATATTTGAAATTTTAAGTGTTAAATGTTTTTTAATTTTTTTTTTTTGTAAAAAGTGAAATATTTCTAAATTTGCAATAAAAGCGCCTGAAATTTAAAAATCTCTTTTTTGTATAATTTCATTTGATATTCAATGTTTTTTACCAGTTTTTTTAAAATTTATTTATTAATCATTTATTATTTTTTAAATTAAAAGCATTAAATTCTTTTTTAAATAATTTTTTTGTTTTTTTTTTTTAAATGTAAAAATCGGTTCGATTCAACGATAAACAAATGCTGAAAACTGATTACGTTATTATCTGCATCTATACGGTCACGTTTTCCTCTCGATATAATACTACGTTAGAGGATAAGATGAAGCGGAAGTAAAAGCAACCAGCAGCAGCAGCAGCAGCAGCAAAATGAACAGCTTTCGCTTGCTAAAACAGCAGCAAAAAATACTATGAAGCGATACGAAAAATTAGTCGTAACAAGGAGAAGAAGATGAAAAAAAAAAAAAAAAGAAAAAACAGATGAGTGTGTGTGTGTGTGTGTTTGCGTGTATACGTATTAATTTAATACATGCGACCTCCGATAAAGTAACTTATAAATATTCAGGGGCGCAATAAGCTCTGTCATGTACACGGGGCCGGCAACGGCTATACATACTGCCGAAGCACTAAAAGGGGCCGAGGGGGTGGCCTCAACCGGGGGCACCGCGCGAGCGGGGGCGACGACGGCATTAACGTATTATGTTCCTCCTATACGTTTGCATTGTTACTGCATTATTTTTTTTTTGCCTCCTTTCGCCTCTTCGTGTGCCGGAAATTTATTCGCATTTTTAATCTGCCGCGCCGGTAATTAAATTAATGCTTTTTATTATACCGGCACTGGCATTATCCTTAAAAAAATATATTATAAGTTCTTTTTTTAATTTAGATTAAAAAAAAAAAAGTTTTTTCTTCATGGCAATAAAAACTACAAATGTCCGGCGCCTTCACATTTTTATTAGTTAAATTTTCATTTTATTTACTTTAAAATTAAAATTCACCTAAAAAATCCTTAATAAAAACAAAAAACAATTGCAAAAATAAACAAAAAAACAAAAAATGCACTTTCCTTGTATCCCGACATTAAAATTCGTGAATTAAAAGCAAATTAAAAGTGTCCGAAGGGAACTAAATGCGAAATAAGGCTCCGTTACAAGAAGGAGGCTACCGAGACGGGTGGCGGAAAAGTGGAAAACCGGAAAAAAAGTTGAAAAAAAGTTGGAAAACTATAGAAAGTTGCAAGTGCATACGCTGCGCATACTAATGCCCAATTTTGCAAAGAGATACTCCCCGTAAATTTATAGTTTATCGCGAATGCAATATGGAAGTGAAAGAGATAGAGGCGAAAGAAATAGAGGCGAGCGCGGTTCGGTAGCGGTAGCAGTGGCAGAGGCAACAACAGCAACAGCAACAGCAACACAGCCCACATTGTCATGCAATACAATAATGGTACTTAAATATAAAAGTTTTCCACGGAGGAGTGACAGTCGGAGAAGAGAAAATAACAATGCGCCGCATAAATTCCCAATAAAACAGGCCAGGCCGGCTTTAACTTACTCTCCCCGCCCGCTGCATCCCCCGCACGCGCTACCAAATCTAATTTAAAGTTGTTTTTTAAATCTGAAACGACAGTTTATTATTATTATTATTATTATCAGCGTTCCGCTTGTGTCTGCATTTTCCGTCGATAACTTTACAGGGTTCTCCTTTGAAATTAAATTTTATATCTTTGGTTTTTATTTATTTCCGCTGGAAATTTGATATTATTTTTAAGTTTCGTTTTTAAATTGCAAAAAGGCTTTTTAATTACCAAAAAAGAAAATTAAAAAAAATATTAAATAGATTTTTTTTAAGGTAGAAAATGTAAGTTTTCCAAATTCCCGGCGCCTTCACACTGAAGTGGCATGCTATTGATATACCCGGCGCCTTCATTTCACAATCAGAGCTTTTAAAATTTAGAAAATTTATAAAAATTAAAAGAAAAATAGAATCACTCTGTTTATGAAAGCATTGTCTGTGTTTTTAAATGTGTTTTGTGGGCGTTTGTATTGCTGTAGAGCTGCCGAGCTGCAGAGCGGAATAAAAGTTGTCCGAGGCGATATTTAAAAGTTTCCATAAAATTTATATAGGGATCGAGTGAGTGCTCGAGGACTGGGTGGAAGACAAAACAGAATGTTTCTCAAATGGATTCTGGACACGTGTGCATCCATATATACATCTATATATATATTTAAAAGATATATAGTAATAGGACATAAGGGGAGAACGGGAAAACTATGTTTAAACGCCGCTAAACTAGTAAAAAAGAGCAAAAAAGGGAAACTTTGAAATGCAATTATGCAAATGTTTTGATGTCGTTTTACTGCTATAGTATAAAACTGTCCACTTTTCGGTTATTATTGTCCACCGTTTTAACCCTTAGTTTTTTTTTTTTTTTTTACTTCATTTTCGCTTTTACTACTGTTTTATAGAGTCATATAAAGAGTTGTAAGACTTGTAAGCTATAACAGATACGAGTATGTTACCTGATATTTTGCATTTGATTTTTTTTTTATATTTTTGTATGCTGTAACTGTTTGGCGAAGCATTTTAAAAGCGCAAAAAAAAAAGTGCACGAAGGGACGCTTAGGTAACCTATGGCAACACCAGTGCCCCTAAAAAGGTTTTCTTTTTTCTTTTTTTTTCACTTCCCCTTGAATTTCTTTCTTTATTCTTTTTTTTACTTACTTTTTTTTTTTGGCTTTCTTCATGAATGGTAAAATGAGGAATGAGGAAGAAAAGTTTTTTTATTGGCAATTGAATTGATTGGTCGTGGATGGAATTTCTTTAAATAAAAAGCTGTGAAAAAAGTGAGGAAAAGAAAAAGTGAGAAAAAAGTACAGACCTAATTGTTTTGTGTGTGCCAAAAAAAAAAAAAAAAAAAAAAACTTAAAAAAAAGAGAAAAAACAAAAAAAGACAAGTCAGTCTGTGATGTGGGACTGGTATAATTAATTGAGTCCTTTTGACTATCGGAACTAATCTGGGGAAATATTTTAGCGGCGTGCTTTTTCCTCTGCTGGTACTGCTTCAGCTTCAGCTACTAACTAACCGCTTTGCTTCAGCTCTCTACATTCAGCGCTCAGTGTACAACGTACCAGTGCCATAGCGTCTCTGGCGTCTCTCATTAAGAGCGCAGGATTCGGAATTAATTCGCCCGTAGAGCCCGAAAATAAATGCTCGAAAAGTGCAAAGTGAAAAACACATAGCTCTCTCCAATTCAATATCCGGAATTTCGCACCCGGATAATTACCGACCGCCGTCGCCGCCGCCGCCGCCGCTGCCCCCACTATTGCTATTGCTGCTACTGCTGCTGCTCTTTTTTCAGTTTATTTTTTATTTTCGTAGCGTAACTACTGGTTCGACTGATGGATTTTTCACTCCAATTTCCGCTGTATAGAAAAACCTGCAATCTTATAAATAAATAAATAAATGCAGTCCGAAGCGCGACAATTGTACAGCTTTTAGCAGAGCTATTAATTGATTATTTTTTTTTTTTTGTTACCAACATGTAGGATTTAACTGTTGTTTTGGTTTTTTCAATTTAAATTTTTACAATTTTTACCTCTTATTGAGAGCTGGAAACATATTTATTGGTTATAAAGGTATTAAAAAAGTTTTCAGGTTTATTTTTTGTATTGTTTTATTCAAATATTTAAATTGAAATTTAAATTGAAATTGAAATTTAAATTGAATGAAAATGGTGTAAAATTTAAGTATTTTGAAATCAAAACGGAATGATGTCTCGCATAAAAGCTGACGGCTAATTGTCGTCGAGGCAAAGTTAAAAATCTATAAATTCCAATGCGGCCGTTATTTCCAGACAATAAAATTCAAATATAAAGTCACAGAACGATAAAGTTTATTTATTAAATTAGTACCTAGTACTACATAAATGCTTTTATTCCGATTTCTTTTTACTTGGTTTTATTTTATTTTTAGTTTTTTTTTTATATAATGAAAAATGCAACTTAAATTACAAATTACCTCTACAAAAAACAGTATTTTCTTTCTGGGAAATAATAAAACATTTTTCAGGAAATTTTCAAATGTTTAATTAACGAAATGAAAATGTTAACTTGCAATGTAAAATATTTTAAAAGTTGATATGCAATAAAATTTATGAAAATTAATCATAAAAATAAGAAGAAATTGATAAAATGAAGGAATTAATAGGGGAAATTTGAAGTGAAGGCGTCGGGTCAATCAAAACACACAATTTTTGGTTAAATTCCGCAATTGTCGACTGCATTCAAACAAATTAAAAATAAATTCATTAGGTTTATTTAATTTTTATATATTTTTTAAATAATTTATTAGTCGAATCATAAAAAAAATACACTAAAAGTTCCATATTTCTAAATCTAATCACTTTTTTATACAATAAAAAATATTTTTAACCTTTTTTTTTTAGTTATTCAATTAACTGAATTAATTTTAATTTATTTTTTCTTGATTTAATCTACAAACAGTGAAAAACTCAATTAGTACACAGGAAATATTAAAAAGAAAAAAAAATTTTTTGTCACTGATTTTTAAAAATTAAATCATTTTCTATGCATTAAAAAAATACTGTTAAAACTTTTCTTTAGTCATTCAATTAACCGAATCAGTTTTAATTTGTGTACGTATTTATTTTTTCTTAAATTATTAATTAATTAAACAGTTAAAAAAACTGAAAATATTTTTTCTTCAGTAAAAAAATAAAAAACAAATTACAAATCACTTAATTAATAACATTGTGCATTTGCCATTATCGAAAGAGCATCCAAATGAACTTTTCCCAGTAAACTTTTGCAACTAAGTGATGGGGCAACATAGAAACGAAATAAACGTGACTAACACGAAAAGAAACGCCCTTTCTGCGAGCATTTTCAGCGTGTTTAATACAAAAAAAAAAAAAAAAAACCCGTTCGGACATTGTAATACCATTACAAATAGTCTTTCCATCTCTCCTTCTCTTGCTCTCTATCTCTATCTCTTTCTCTATTCTCTATGTATATGTATGTGTATACATGTATGTATTTGCAAGTCTACTATATTTATGTGTGCGTGGGAGTTAACAACAGCGGAGGCAAAACAATACGCAGTCATTTAGTTAATGGACCGGGAATTAATAAAAATGTCCTCGGGATCTCTGCTCTCCCCCTATAGCTCTCCACTTTTTTCCTTTCTTTCCTTTTCACTTTGTTCTTTCAACGGGCGGCCCTTTTGGCTACCGATTCGCACGCATAAATTATACAATTTGCAGTTGTAACTACGGTTCAACTGAATGAAAGTTTGAAATTTCAAAATTTCCACTTTAAAATTAGAAAAACAATGAAGAAAAAAAAATTAGCGTTGCTTCGGTGGTAGTTGCTGGTTGATTTTCAATTTGTGGATTTGCGCTCTGCGTTTGTTTGTTTTTGGATTTAGATTAAATGCGCGTGTAATGATTGAAGCTTTCGGGGGGCGGCGTGCGTGGGAGCGGTTGAAAATCGACAGCGGTGGCGGTTGTGCAGAGGAAGGAAGAAGATTTGTGTGCAGCCCCGCGCGCGTTCGTTACACAAGCAAATAATATTTATTGCTCGCTAATGGATTTTTCTTGATGGGGGCCACCGTCGAAACCAGAGAGAGAGAGAGAGAGAGAGAGCCGAACTAAACTGTAGTATCTATATATAACTAGTGAATTTTCGCATCAGTCTCATCGTGTCGAAACAGCAGAGCAAGAGAGGAAAGGTTTTCCTCTTCTGGTTTTGCTATTGCTGCTGCTGCTGCTGCTACTGCCATGGCTTCGACCTCGGCCCAGCGTTTTATTAATGGAACCGAATTTGTATTCGTTCGGACGCAATAGCCGAAATTTCTCTGCTCGGCTACTGCAAATGCTTAAAATGTAATAATGCGAAATGAATTTCCGTTATAAATTATACCTAAGCGCTAAGCGCAATGCCCTCTCTTTTGCTCCACAAAACTCACTGAAATTGACTAAAAACGAAAATGTTGAAATAATTGATTACTTTTTTCTTTTCTTTCATAATTTCACTTTAAATTGCAAAAAAAGAAATCTAAAATAATAATACTTTAAATTGCAACAGTAAAAATCTAAATTTCTTTATTTTTTGTTTTTATTAATTCTTAAGAAAGCAAAGAAAGTAAGAAAATGCTGTTTTTAATTATTTCAATAAATTATAAGTGAATAATTAAATTAAAATTTATTATTCAAATAAATTACCAATTTTCCGAAAGGAAAACCGACTCATCAATATTCAGCGCATTATCTGGGTCTTAAGTAAAAGCTCGGCTACGGCTCTACTATACATTTAAAAAATGCATAGATTTTCCGGCGCCTCTAATAAAAAAGGAAAAGAAGGAATGAAGAAAAAAAAAAAGCGGAAGCAAAGTACATGCTTCCTAGAAAGGAAAGGAAAGGAAGAGCAGGAGCAGCAAGAGCAAATTCGTAAAATCAAGTGGCGTGTGGATTTCGTTGCACGCGGCCCGCGCGCGAAAATCCTCTCTCGGGGAGCGGGTGGGCGCTGAATTTATGCGCGATGCAAGCGATAAGAAAATTAAAAGCGATCGTCGGTTTTGCATCAACAGCTAACTGTAGGGAACGCAACGTTTATTATACACACAGCACCCATACAGAAAACAGAAATACGACCGGAGGATGGAGAGATGTAATAGTTGGTACGTGTGTGGCAGGAGGGTTAACAAAGTTGCTGGCTGGCGTGGTGTTGGTGGCTGCCGCCACCTCTGCCGCCACCCGCCGGGCAAGCCAGACAGACAGACAGACACACACTGTACGGCCCAATTTATACATGCAGGATATACACATTTCCTCCATCAAAGTCGTAAATATTTTAAGCGGCGAAAAGTGTGCGTTTCTGTTTGCCAACAACATTACCTTCTATACCCGAAACCCACTTTACATAACATCTTTCTATTTTTTTTTGTTTTTTTTTTTGTTTTACATTTTAAAGTTTAATTTTTTTCGTTTTAAATTTTATTATTTTATATTGGTTGCTTTTTGTTTATTTTAATTAAAATTTTCACTTTGTAATTTTAAGATACAATTTTTTTAAATTAATTTAAAAAAAAATTAGAAAAGAAGAAAGATTTGTAATTTTTAAATAATTGGAAAATTTTAATGTTAAAAGAAGAAAAAGAAATAGAAGAAAAGAAAATGACAAAAAGTAAAAACAAAAGGTGGTGGAAGTGTTAATTATTAACGACATAAGAGCCGTTGCTGAGATGTTGGGGGCGGTGGAAAAAAGCAGAAAAACTAAGTAATTGCGTAGTTTATTTCGTTGGATTCTTTTCTATAGTGGGTGTTCTTTTTTTTAAATTTATTGGTTTTGGAACTGATTTTGGGAAAACTATGACATATAGAACATTTTTTTTTTTTTTTGGTTTTCTTAATTATTTTCTATCCATCCTAATTTCATTTTAAATTTTGATTTTTTTTTCCTAATAAAAACGATTAATTTTTTTTTAATGTTTTTATTGTAAAATTGATTTTGTTAATGATTTGACTGATTAATACATTTGGAAAAAATAATTAAAATTTAATTATAAACTTAAACTTAATTAAGATAATTTTGAAATCGAAAAAAGTTTTGAAATTATTTTATTTTTTTACTGAAAAATCAAATGAGTAAATTTAAAAATTTACTTTCAGGGTCAAATTTTTTTAGTGATTTGACTAATTAATAATTAGAAAAATAATAATTAAAATTAATTAAACTTAATTAGGACAATTGAAAAGCCATAAAAAGTTTGAAAATATTTTTTTATTGTTAGAAAAAATGATAACATTTAAAAAAATCAGTGTAAATATTGAATTCTTAAAATCATTTGACTAATTGACAATTAAAAAAAAGCATTAAAATACAAATTAAATAAAATTTAATAAATAATAAAAGTCAGTTGAATAGCCAAAAAATGTTTCGACTTATAAAAAAAATTGAATGTTACGATTGACCGGCGCCTTCACATCAAGCTTCTGCAATTAATTTCTATTTTTAACATTTTTTTTTCTATTTTTCTCATTTTTTTTTTATAACTTTTAACTCATTTTAAATATTTTACATTACAAATGAACATTTGTATTAATTAACAATTAACAATTTTAGCCAAATAAGGCTTTTGATAATACTCTTAAAAGCAAAAAAATAAACAATTAATCGGCCAATTAAAAAAGAACACCCTGTATCTAAAATTTTTGTTTTTTCTTTTTTTTTTCTTTTCTCTGTATGTATCTAAGCAAGAAAAAGAAGAAGAAATTGAATGTGAGAATTGTGAGGGTTGGAGGGAAAGCGGTCATGTAGACCATTTATAAGATGGAAAACACACTCAAGAGTTTCGGATCTCATTAATATTGAAGCGAGTTGCATGTAAATCTTACTCTGTGCTGCTGCTGCTCCTTCGCTCTCTCCGAAAATTACATCTTTTATTCGCGCGTGCGGTCGCTCAATATCTCTTCTTCTCCTTCTCCTTCTTCTTCTTCTTCTTCTTCTTATTCCTTCCTTTCTTTCCTTCGTTCATTCTTTCCTGCTTGCTGTTTTAAGGCTTTCCCCTCTTAATTTCCCTCTTCGAGTAATTAGCGAGATAATTGGCGAAAATATTCGAGCCCTCCGAAATACCGCGCTCCAAGTCTTTTCAGCGTGTGTCTTTAAATTTTATTCTTCTTGTTGCTTTCCTCTTGTCTTTCCCTTTTACTTCTCTCTCTCGCTCTTGCTCCTTGTTTCTGTATGTACTACTACTTGGTACAGTTTTAAGGATGCTGCTGCTGCTGCTGCGTGCTCACAGGCGAGGAAAAGAGAACAGAAGAGAAGAAAAGAGAAGAGAAGAAAAGTATCACGGCGCACAAATAACAGCTCTACTTTTGGGAGACTTAAATTAATTTTAATTTTGTTTATAGGACCAGACTCTCGCTCTCTCTCCTCTCTCATTGGGAAGTGCGGTTTAATTCATTAAATTTCCCTTAGCGTTAATACTTGTAATAATTTCTGTTTGCTGTTGCTTGCTGCTTCTGCTCCTATTAGCTGCCACAGCTTCAGCATCAAAGTGCCGCCGAAACAAATTCCTTGGAAATATTCCGTTAAGAAAATTTGTTTGCCTATTTGTTATAGTTTTCAAGTGGTTGTTTTTTTTTAAACTAATTTTCCTGCTGATATTATAAAAAAAATTAATTAAATTTTTTATTTGATTCCATTCATTTTTTTTTAATTTAAAGGAATAAATAAAATTTTTACAATTGAAATTTATTGTTTTTTAACAATTAAAAAGAAATAAAAATAATTATATTTCAATTTTTTAAATAAATGAATCACATAAATAATTATTTTTAAATTTCGAATAACTTTATTTTTATGAATTAAAATAGAAAATAGATTCGGAAAAAGTAAGAAAGAAAAAAAAATGAAATCAAAAGACAGAAAAGCAATTTAAAGTAAATCTGCTGCTGTAGTGATTATTTTAAAATGCCCGGGGGAATAAATGGAGGGCTGCAGGAAATATCGAGTGACTATTGGCTTCCGTTGTATTTGCAATCAAAAATTACATTATTGGTATTCCGATTAAGTCTGTATAAATGACGACAAACTAGATTGTACTGCACGCAGGCAGTCATTTAAAATAACTACATTGCTTTTTTTTTCTTTCCTTCTGTTGTTGCCCATTTCGGTTCGTGAATTTTTAAATTTTTAATGCTAGGGATGCATTTTTTTTTATTTATTCTTTTTCTGTCTTTTTTCCCTTTTTCTTTTTTCATTTTTCATTTTTCTTTTTCCTCATTTATTTTTTTATTGTATGTTTTATTTAATAGAAAAGTGAAAATTTGTCCGGTATATTTGATCGGAATATCGTCCATTAAATATCGTCCCTGGGCCCTCGTTTAATTTAATGTAACAGCATAAATGTGCTGTTATTACGTTATTAGCGCGCGCATCTAGGCGCACAATACAGTTTTCGAGTATTTAAAGGCTAATGTTTGCATTTTATTTTGTTTCAGGTAAGCGTCCATGAAAATTTCACCCCTTCGGCTATTAAGTAAGTCAAGTTACTGCTTTTCGGGCCCTCAGCCGGTACTCTTTATATTTATACAGGGTCCTTTGGTGTTTATACTAAAACATTTCAATATTTTCAATGGAAAAGGTCAGTTGAAGGGTTACATTATAAATGAACATACTTCTTTTTTAATATTTTTAATATCTTTACAAATTTGGCATTTTTATGTAACCGAAAACGCAGAAAGAAATTAAAATTTAAATGATTAAATTCTTAAATTCGATATTTTGTGTAAGTTGTACTGGAAACAATTAAAAGTTTATTCAGATCAATTAATGAAAACTTTGAAATATGAAATTTTGCAATTATAGTTTTCAAATTGTTAATTATTGCACTTTTTATAATTTTTATTTTGTATTTTTAATGCACAAAGGTGGAAAAATGTATTTTTTTAAATAATTAATTTACTCAATGAAAAATTTCAATTTTTTATTTATTAATTTATTAATTAATTTATAAATATTTACTTCATTCAATTACAATTTATTGTTATTTTTATGTTTTATATTTAAATAAAATTGAGAATTGAAAATTGAAAATTAAAACTGCAAATTTACTTGATTAATTATGAATGGAAAAAAGCCACACGACATTATTGTTTTTTTAATTTTATATTTCACCGCACACCAACAAACTTCACCCATTTTCCACTGCGTTTCGCTTCCGAGCCATTTTCGTCCTTAAAAAATCCTTAACGTTTGGCTAGCGACACGGAATTTGCATTTGTATTTTTGCGAAAAACATCTTAGCCGCATTATTAATCATTCGGCCCACCCCCGCTTCGCATAACAACGGTTTTATTATATACATATATATATATATTTATTATATCGATCATACCGCCCCCGCCCCCGCCCCCGACTCGACATAATATCAATCCGTATCGATCCTTACACCACATATTTTTAGCAAAAGGGTCAAAAGCGACTTTTCATACTTTATAACTATTCACTTTTTACTTTTTTTGAATTTTGATTTTTTAAGGATTCCTTTTTTACGTACAGCGATGTATTTCCATTATAAGAACGAATTCTTCTAGTTTTGCGTGATTTATTAAATTGATTTTTTCTCATTTGGCACTTTTGACCGGTCTGCCGGGTCGGTTTCGATGCGTTCTCATCTAGATGTATTTTGTGGGTTTGGCTGGGTGGGTCAAATGCTTGTTTGACGTCCGATAATAAATCACGCGATAAGGACTTTTGATTGTTTCGTTGTATATATACAGACTCTGAATCCTGCGAAACTTCGCGAAGAATAATGGAGACTGGTGGTGAGGATGGAAAGTTGAAAAAAAAAACGAAAGAGGTGCTGTGCTCTGTGCTCCGTGCTGTGCTCTGTGCTGTGCTATCAGTGTGTCGGCTGAAATCTATTTATTTATGTATATTTTGCAGAAAAGGGAGATAAATGTAACGTTAAACAGTTTCCGAATATGTGTTCAGTATGTACAGTATACAGAGGTATAAAGAATGTGTTCTGGCTGCCTCTTTTGCCGCCCCCTTTCTTTTTACATGGGATGCGACACATACAGGAGTACCATACACTGGTACAAATACATTGTAAAAGTGTGTCTTTGTATGTGTAAAATGTATATGTGTTAGTATGTGTGTATTAGTGTGTGTGTGTGTGTGCATGAGGATTGAGTAGGGCAGAACGTAGGGGAAAGATGCGATATAAATCAGGCCGTTGGATTTCCAAAGGATCTAGCTTCGATATCTCCGGATTATCCTTTGTACCATACACTCGAAGGATTCTTGTCAACCGTGCCAATAACGCCAATAATCGTAAATAAGTGTCTCTCCCTGTGTGTGTGTGTGTGTGTGTGTGTGTGTGTGTGTGTGTGTGTGTGTGTGTGTGTGCGAGAGCAGGGGGGGAAGGGGCGCGTGCGGAGCGCGGAGAAATGGATCGCTTTAATTGCCAAAAACTAAATTGGGACACGTCTAACAAATTCAAACCTTGCTCAACCCTTTTGGGTTTGTTATTTTTTTTTTGCTTTCTTCTTTCTTTTGCTTTTTTGTTGTTGTTGTTGTTGTTATGTTTGAAGAGTTCGACATTTTAAATCCTGTTTGTTATTTATTCATTTTATTTACTTATTATTGGAAATATTGTTTTTACAAGTTTTTCTTTTTTAAATGGTGTTAAATAATTATTTTTTATTATTTTTAAGTGTAATACTCGTAAAATAGCAAACTAAAACTAAAACTAAGAAGGAAATGTCCAATTATAGATGGCAAACTGAAACTAATTTAAACTTTTCTTATCCTTTATTTTTTATTTTTGTTTATCAATTGAAGTAGTTTAAAAAATAATAATAAAAATTAAATTAACTTAATTAAGTTACCTTTTAGCTAATAAACCAGATATTATTATTATTATTATTACAGTTGATAATTGCAGAACTTCAAAAACAATCAAAAATTGTTTGTCGCGGTTGACCGGCGCCTGCACATCGTACTTTTACTTGGAAAAATTATACTTTTTTTTTAAATTTATTACTAAAAATTATACTTTTAGATCAATTTTAAAAACTTTTCTCATTGCCAATTCTATTTTTAGATATCGATAAATATATTATTTAATTTTACTGCTTTAAAATTAAAATGCTTTACCAAATATAAATATAATTAAAAAAAAAAGCAAAAAAAAAAAATAAAGAAAAAAAATAATAGAAATTAAACAACAGAATTAAATTTGTTTTTAATTTACTAGTAATTCTTTATTTTCTTAAACGAAAAATGAGATAAAAAAAAACAGAGCATCAGCTCTGAGCAGCACACAAAGCGAACGAAGGTACAGAAGAAGAAACAAAACGATTTATTTACTCTTTCCAAAGGAATAATTGAATTTACCAACAAACAAAAGATGCAAACAAAGGCCTTTTGATATTAATAATATATCTATAGTAAACGAATACTCATTAGATATATATACGAGTATAATACATAGTATATATTTATACATATACCTAGTATGTATATATATGTAGAAAAACAAAAAGTCATTAGTGAATCTAGGATTGAACGGAACTTGTAAAGAGAGATAGAGAAAAAGGGAGGTAGCAAATTTATTGTTTTTGCATATTTACCCATATGTAAACATCATACATAATAATGTTTATAGTATAGATATAGAAGGACTGTATGTAAAATGAAAGGTATATATATGTAGGTAAATGGAAATATAGGTAAAAGCGCACGCACTGACTTTCCGATAAAGATAGTAAAGACACGGAGGTACACCGTTATATAAGCCATACATAATTTTAATTGAAAATTTCTATGTTATCAGCCTTAATGATCGTGAATAACTTTTCTCTCTGTCTCTGTCTCTTTCTCTTTCCATCTCTTTGTCTGACACTGTGTGTTGGTCTGCGTGTCTTTTGCATGTGTGTTGTTTGAATGAAAATGCGAAAATGTGTGCTGTGTGTCTCTCTGTATGCAGTCGATGGAATGGGGGGGAATGGTTATGGGCATCGGTACTAGCAGCCGCCCCCGCTTCAGTACCAGCACACACACACACACATTCAAACTCCCATGTAAATGCAGATATGCAGATAGAGTAACGGGGCTCTATTTTAAACGCGCAGTTCACTAGATGCGGAAATTAATTTCAGTAGAATTCGCACGGAACAATAATTTTATCCCACCCGAACACTCGAACATTATTATCATTGCGAGAGGAGAACAATGCACACATATACGTACACACTTGTACACACAGAGACATCCCCTCGCGTTCATCGTTTTCATTTCGGTCGTTTTCAAGAGTTTCCACCATGGAAAACTGTTTTTTTTTTATAACGGTTGATGCGTTTTTTGTTTTTTGCATTTTGCTCTTTTTTGCGTTGCTTAATTTTCCTATATTACAGTTTGTTAATTAGTTTTATGTAATATTCAATTAATTCTCTTATTTCAAAGTGATTTGCTTTTTTTTTTTGGTTTAATTAATGAAAAATAGTTTTTTTTTTTACTTATTCAGAAATTTTTTTGAAATCTTTTTGCGTAGCTAAATTTTTATATTTAAATAATTAGTTGAAATTTCTTATAATTTCATTTAATTCATTTATTACCAGTACTTTGTTTTCTTTTTAATGTTTTTACTTTGGTTTAATTAAGGAAAAATCAGTTTTTTTTATCTAATTGGAAATTTTTCTGCCTTTTTTTTGCTTGCTTCGTCGCTTAATTTTCCGATTTTACACTTTTTTAATTGGATTTATTTTTAAAAAGTTCATTTTATTCAATCATTTGGTTATTGCAAGTACTTAATTATGCTTTTAATGTTATTTTTTGCTTAATTTTTGAAAAATCCGGTTTTTTATCCAATAGAAATATTTTTTCATCCTATTTTTGTGCTCCATTTGCGTCGATTAATTTGATTATTTAACAAGTTTCTTAATTAGTTTTATGAAATAATTATTAAATTAATTTATTTCGAAAAAATTAGTTTTAAGCTTGCTTTTTTTAAATTTAAATAGAAAAAGAAGTAGTTTTTTATATAACAGGAAATTATTCATTTAGAAGGATTTCGAAAGTTGTTTAGTTTGAAACTTTGTTTGAAATAGTGACGGCGGATATTTTTAGAAAGACTATTCCGGGATTTTTCACTTTAACAGAAAGCAAACAACGAATTATAACGTCATGGTAATGAATCACCATTTTCACCAGAATGCACACGTACGTTGTGCGTTCTACTCGTATACTTTTTCGGTATACTATGTAAACGAAAAACTGATATCAATGATCAATTAGTTGATTGCATGCTTTACGTTTTATTTCATTTTTTTTCCCTCATAAGCAATGCCGCGCAAGCAAGCCAAAATAAGTAATTAAAAAAGTGCTTTATTATATTTTGTCATTAATATTTATGAAAGCTCTCAGTTTACCTGTTTTTAATCTTTCTTTTTTAAAGAAAACCATTATTTTTTAACTTTTTTAAAAATCAAATAAAAAAGTAAATAAAAAAATTAATTAAGAAAATAATTTAAATAAAAGAAATTAAAAAAGATTAGAAAAATTCACAATAAATGTTTTCCAAATAATTAAAATTTATAATTTAGAGCAAAAAATAAAATAAAAAGTACCGAAAATTACTGAATTAATCAGAAAAAAGAAAAATAATAATAAGAAGAAAGAATGCAAAAAAAAGCGGAGGAGAAAATTCGCAAATAGTTTAGGGCTAATTCCCTTCAATAGAATTTAGGGGGTTGCTGGTGGTGCTGATGCTAAAAGAAAAATCGCAGCAATTCCTCGAAGCATTTGAGGTTAATTTCCGCAGCGATAAAAGGACTTTTGACGTGGCAATGAATGGAAATTAAAGGACATTCGAAGAAGTGCTTTAGCAGTCATCCATTTCATTCACTGTCATCAGGTTCCCCGTCTCGCTTTCTCCCCTCTTTACTTTCCTTCAGCTCTCTTTCTTCATCTGCTGCTTCTTTGCGCTTTCCCTCTACTCTTTCTTTCTTTCTTTCTTCATCTGCCGCTTCTTCGCATTCCTTCGCCTTTCCATTCGTTCTATATTCAGGTTCGGAACTTGTATCTGCCACCCCCGCTTTCGCATCAGTGCAATTGGCGCTACTACTAACACTTTGTGCTTCTTTCTGCTTCCTTATCTCATCCACTGCTACTATCACTGAAGTATAAGACTAGAAGTGCGACAAAAGTCTCCCTTGTATAATATATGCCGTGTAGTTCTGTAGATATAGATGGAAACAGCCGAGCGGGGGGCTGAGGGGCTGAAAGGCAGAAAGTGTTGGAAATGAGGGAAAGACAAATCACTTCAATCAACTGGCGGCTCGATTTGGTATCTAGCGATGATGCAAGTCGCCGCCCCCGAGTCACTCGTTGCTCATTTCGTAAACCTTCTCTTCTCTCGTTATACTACAGAAATTTTTTTTCTTGTTTTTTCTCTGTTCGCATTTTCCTTAAGATTTACCTGATTTTTCTTTTTTTTTCTTTTTATTATTATTTTTTATTAACGATGCTGGAAATTTTACAGAAAAAATAAAATGTAAAATTAGATTCATTAGTTGCTTGGTAATTTCTTCTTCTTTTTATATAATATATATTTTTTTTAAATATAAAAAAAAAAGATTTAAATTAGAAAACTTTTCTGCGGTATAATTTTGTTGGATTTTTTTCCTCTCATTGCTCTCTTTCCCCAGTCGAATCAACGCAAAATTCATCGGTTGTGTGTTTATGCAAATAAAGAGCGTGTGCTCTTTCTGCTTCTTGTCGACACTGGAGAAGTGGAGGCGAAAGCGGAGCGAGTCCTCAAGCGAAAAACGTCACGTAACGCTTTTATTTACAATTGGCCGCTTTATGTAAGTGTCGCGTATGCTACATTCACAATTGGCAGCTACATCCACTGCTGCCACTGCTGCTGCTACTGCTGCTGAAGAAGAAGAAGTAGAAGAGAGGAAGAAGAAACACGTGGCACGTACTGTGTTTTCCGTTCCGCCGAATGAAGACGCCTAATTTTATTAGCGCCCGGCGCCTTCGCACGCTTTTTCCTCCTTTCTCTCTCTGTGTGTGCGCCGCCTCCCACGCTGTACTCTCTTTTTCTCTTTTTCTTCCTCTCTGCTTTCTGCCGCCTCGCATCTCTCTGCATTCGTACCATGTGTAAGAATGTACGAGGGCGCGCTCTCTTACGGAACAGAAATCAGTGGCGACCATGTCGCCCTGTCGTTTCATCATCGTCATCTTCTTGGTTTTGCGTGTCGCGTCTTTCGCGTTTTCCTTTGCCGTGGAAGTTTTGTAAGTATTGCAGCCGATGATTCTGCTGCTGCTGCTGCTGCTGCTACTGCTGAATGATGCTGGTTACATGAGTTCTATAGAATATGTCTTCTCCTGTGTGTGTGTGTGTGTGTGTGTGGAGGCGGCGGTACAGCACTTGAGAAGTCATTTGTATGCGGTGCCTGTTTCGGCGGCTCTCTGTGTTTGCTTAGATAACCGCCTCCAACGAACCGAGCGAAATAACCAAAGGCTACGGGGATTAAAAAAGTCTACTCGAACGGATGAGTTTTTTTTTTGTATTTTTTTTTTCTTAATACTTTTTACTTTAATATGTTTCTTTTGCTCTTTGCTTCTACTTAATTTTTTTTTTTTGGGCTCTGCCAATCGTTTTTCTTATCTAATTGAGTCATTTATCTTCTGGATGCTTTTTTTTTTTTTACTTTATTTAAGTTTTTCATTTATAAGTTTAAATAATTTATGCTTTTGAATCCTAAAATTTTAAATAATTTTTCGTTTAAATTTGTAATTTTAAATAATTTAAGCTTTTTAATTTAAATTTTTTAATAATTTTAATAATTAAAATTTAGATTTGTAATTTGAAAATCATCAAAGTTTTTAATTTGTAATTTTCAAAGCTTTCGAATTTATTATTTTGTTGTAATTGAAAATAATTAATAAATTTAGATTCAAATGTTTGTTAAGCTTTACTTAAAAGCTACTAAAAAGAGGAAATTTGTTTACACGAAGGGTGCGAAAACTGTAAACTGGAAACTGTACCAAAACAAAAACCACACAAATTGCTTTTAATACGTGTTGCTCGGGGTGGCGGTTAAGTTGGTTATATGCCTGAAGAAGAAGAAGAAGCAGAAGAAGAAGCAGCAAAGAGGATATATCTCAGATTGGTAACTTTATGTGTTACTGTACTTTATATGTATGTAGTACAGCGCGAAGAGTGAAAACAAGAGCAGAACGAATTTAGAGAGATAGAGAGAGCGTGAGGGAGAACGTCGTGGGGGCGGCCAGAGAGGTTGGCAACGGAACAAAAGTTCCATAAAGCGTATGTCGATCCGGTGTGGCGTTCAAATTACATTACCAAATTTCATCAAGCGCATCATCCAAGTTACTCTCCTCGTTCTTACCAGGGCGAGTAATAATTTCGTAAAGGCACTCTTTGTCTTTGTCTCCCTTCATCCCCCAGCTCTCCACCACGCCATCCTCTACTTACTTATCTTTGTTTTGGGCTTCGGTACGCCAACCCCCGCTTGCCTTCCTTCGTTTGTCTCACTTTCTCGTGCTTCTTCTTCGGCTTGTATTCTTGTGCGGATCATATGCGGCTGAGATGTGTTTGAAGGGGATGCTGCATGTGTCTTCACCTATTTGTATTTGTCGATCTGAGTGCCGGCATCGCAGCGTAAAAGGACCCGCGAAAAGTACATCAAAACGTAAACATATTCAGCCGGGGCTAATGGGATTTCCAAAAATAACAAAATAACGACTAAGCAAGGAGAAAAACGACAGGGAAAACACCTTAAACGAAAAAAAGAAAGATTTTTTCTTTAACTTAAAGAAAAAATAAAAAAATAAAAAAAAATAAAATGAATTACGAAAGTAAGAAAAAATTGATTTGCTTATTTATCATTTACCGAAACACTATCGTTTTTTTGTGCTTTGAAAAAGTGTGTTAAAGCAGAAGAAAAGGAAGGATTTGTCCGGCATTTGTTTGCGCTGAGAAGCTCTGCTCTGGCAAATACAGCAATCGATTTTGCACCGATTGGCCATTAATTAATTTCACGTCGTTCTCTTCGTCCTGCTCGTCCTCTTCTTCCTCTTCTTCCTCTTTGTCGTTGTCGTTGTCGCTGTCGCTGTCGCATTGGTAGAGCATCGTCGACTAGTCGAAGCGCTGTCACTTGGCTTTCTTTCATTATCTGCACACGCAAGAAGAGAGCGACCGACGGGGGGCCCTTTCAATATCAATTCATTGGACTCGAAGGAAATTTGTTTTCTGCTCTGTTCTCTCTCCGGAGAGATCGATCTGTGTGTTCGCCTCATCGACTCATCTACACTCATCGGCACACACAAAGAATCGTTTTATTAAACGCAAAAGTATCTGTGCAGCGTTTAACAGTTTACTTATACACAGCCTAGGTATTCATTCATTTCATTCATTGTGTACAAGAAGTCGATGGTACAGACACAAAGGAGCAGCTAGAGTGAGGCCAGAGCGAAGAATCTCTTTTCTCTTTTGCTTGTGCGACGTGCGTATCTAATGTAGGAAATGAAATAAATGAGAGTGTCATTAGTCGTTGGCTGTTGCTCGAGTGCGCCGTCGAATTTATCAGATTTTAGTTTCGCTGCCGCCGCCGCCCCCGCCGTTGCCCTCCAGGCCACACACAAGTCTCTCGGTCTTTTGTCTGCCTATCACTCGAATTAGTGGATGAAAAATCAGTGCATTTGCTCTTCTTGTTTCCGTTTTTCTATTTGTTTGTCTGTGTGTGTGTATTTGATAAGAATGATGTTCTTTTGCTGCTTTGATTTCTTCAGTTGCTGCTGCTGTTGCTTCTTCGTTGCAGTTATTCTTCTTTTTAAGTCTTTTCATTTACGATTCCGATGCTATTTGTATGTAGTAAGTTTTTTGTGGTTGCTGAATGTTTGCAATGAGGAAGATTTTTTGTTTGTTTGTTTGTGTGTGCATTGGTGAGCGAGTGGTGCGCACCCAAGAATGGTTAACGTTATTGGACGGGGCCGTCAATCAGGAAGTCGGACAGGTGAGCCGGAAGAAGGTTCGCTGTCGGTGGATATTTTTTCCCGGCGCGTTTATCTTTTTTTTTATTTATATATAAATTGATGAGCCGTCAATAAAAAAAGGATTGCTTTTGATTTCCTATGTGTTCCATATTATGATTTTATTTTGATAGTTTTTTTTGTTCAATTTTCATTTTCTCTTTATTTTTCATTTAGTTTTTATTTAAAAGAAGTATTTCTTATACAGTTTTAGCATATTTTTAAAAACTTTGTGCGTACTTTTCAAGTAATCAATTATTAAATTCAATAAGTTGTTTTTTTTTTGTAATGAAAGTAAAAGATAAAAAATAATGAATGAATAATTAATAAAATTAGTAATAAATTAGTTTGAAATGTTTTTTTTTTAATATTTTGTTTATGCAGATGAATTTCAGTTTTCTTAAATAAATTATTTATTAGTTAAAATTACTTTTCGCATCTCTTAGAAGTTTTGTGTTTATTTTAAAATTGTTAATTTATTTATTTATTATCATATTTAATTATAACTTTGAAAATGTTTTTTTTTGCTTAAAAAAGTTTAAAGTAAAATTTTAACTTTTAAATAATTAGTAAATGAATTAGTTAGAAATGTTTTTTAACATTTTTTTGTGTGCAGATGAAATACTTTTTTCATTATTTTTTTTCTTAAAAAGAATATTTATATTAAGCTTTTTTGTCTACTTTAAAATTGTCAATTAATAAATTCTTTTTCAAAGAAAAAAAAAATTTAAGTGAAAAAAAAAAAACTAATAAACAATTAATAAAATTAGTTAATAAATTAGTTAAAATTAAAAATACTTCTATGTGCTTTTTGTTTGTGCAGATAAAATACCATTTTTCATTAATTTAATTCTTAAAAGCAATATTTGCTATAAGCTTGGAACATTTAATTTAAATTTTATATCTACTTTAAAATTATTAACTTAGATCAATGATTAAATTATAATTTTAGTGTTTTCTTCGGCAAAGAAAAAGGAAAATTCAAAGTGAAAAGAACTAATAAACAATTAATGAAATATCTAAATAAATTCTTCACATTGGAAATTTAAAACGGTACACTGTAAAATTTATAATCGTTAATAAATTACACGTAGCTAAAGCAACATCATCAGACAGGGAAGCGCAACTTTCCTGACTGAAACTGAACTTAGACAATGAACGTCCCAGTTAATTGATGAACGGTACAACACATTTACGGAATTTTTCAACTAATTAATAATTTATAGGACGCACTTTAGATAGAGGGGGGCAGAAAATATATATCGTGGAAGGTGAAATCTTGGGATTTAATGCAGACAGACACACACTGGCAGAGGCTGTAGCCGCGCCACTAGCAACAATTAATAATAATTTGTCGGAAAGTTTGCTAATTAAATTTTAAACTTTATCAATTAATCTTGCAGGATACCCCGAGTTTTTTTTCTCTCACTCTTTCTCTTTTACCACCACTTTAACTTTTCTTTTAATTCAATTTTCAATTATAATGCCAATTAAAATGAGTACTTAAAACACTTTTTACATTTATTACATTAACTAATACTGGATAATTAATAATTAGATTTAAAAAATGAAAAGAAAAAAAAAGTGTAATATTTCGTAATATCATTTAATTGGAATGTCTTTTTGGATGTAGAACAAATCGTATCGGAGTGAAAAAGGGCCGTGTTGGAAGTATAATCCTTGCAGGTCCACCTCGGGCGCGCGAATCCTTTAATCCGCATAAATTAGCGAACCCGAAAAATTTACATAGGTCCTTGTAAGCAGTGGCAGTGGCAGTGCCAGTGGAACGACTCTATACATAAATTAGCTTTTTGTCGAAACGGTTTTTTCCTTCGTTTTTTCACACTTTTTTGGCTTTTTGTTTCTAGTTGAAAACATATAAGCGCAAAATGTAATAATAAAGTAGTGCATATTATGATTACGCGTATAATATAGTATGTAGATGTATATTATATATATAAATATATAGTATTTTGTATGTGGGAGTGAGTATGAAATAGAAGTACTAACTAAACCCTTATTATCTTGGCGCGTTCCATTGTTTCGCGCGCCCGCCCGTACCTTTTGCGCGCCATTGTTTTTCCGCCCAAACAAAAACTTGCTGCGCCACACTGGAATACCATATACAAATGTAGCAGCCAAACAACAAAGTTTACGATTCGAAAATTTATGTTATAACTTTTTACGTCCCTTTATAGAACTCCTAATTATGCTCTGCTGATCTTTTTTTTTCTACTCGCACACTGCCTTTAAAACACTGAATTGTTGCTTTGTTTTATTCATTCACTGCTTTGTTTTTATTTTTTTATTAGATTTTTGCTTATAATTGCTTTTAAAATAATTTTAATTTCTGTAAATAAAAATTAAATTAAATGTCGTTAATACTACTTTGTTTAATTACAAAATTATTAAATTAAATAAGAGCTATTTTCATTATTTAATGTTAAATTATCGACAGAAATTAAAAAGAATGAAACGTGTGAAGCTACAATAAAAAATGTCTGCTGTGTAAGCGTAAATAACTGATTATTTCGCAAAGTATTGTGGTCACTTGTATCGTAACGTTAATAACTGGCGTTACCGGTCTTGCCGGTCGACGTAGTAGGGCACTCGCAGTGGCGCAAACATCGGTGGCGCAACGTTAGCGATTTGCGCTATCGGACTCTAAGCAGGGTGCGTCGCGACTGAGCATAGATTGACTGCTGACGGGTCTAACGTTAGCGCGTAACGTACTTCTTACTTGACTCGCACTTATTTGAAAAATTTAAAAGCAAAATTAATATTAATTATTTATATAACTGGTTAAATTTTCTTTTAAATGATACTAAAATTTTTGCTCTAGTATTTAGTTCAAGAGTAATTAATTATTTTCTGATCGTTCGTCATAAGAAGTTTAATTAAAAAAAGTCCTCTTAGTAATTTGTTTATAAAATCTTAAATAATAAATAGATTTTAATGATTTTTTCACTTGATTATTACTAATTAGATTGCCTTTCATATTCCTAAACAATTTTTTAATTTAATTTTTTTTTTGTTATTGCAATTATGATTTTATTTTATACCGAATGTTTTATTTTAAGAATTTAATTATTTATTATATAAGAAACAACTAAGAATAACATTATTAATCAATATTTTAATAGCAAATTAAATCTTTTTTTAATTGTAATTAAAATTGTTTCCCAAACTTTATTAGATAAAAAGTTATTAATGATTTTCTGGCTTCACAACTTTCTGATTTCACCTACTTAATGTGAAAGCGCTGGGCAAGCAATTCTTTAATAGTTAGTCTAAACTACGATTTATTGTTTTTAAAGTAATTAATTGTTTTTTTAATCTGAATATTTGCCGCTATAGATAAATAATCTTTTTATAATAAAGAAAAAGTCAATCAAATCAAAACACCAAAACTTGCCCCATAAAAAATACAATAAATATAGAAAATGTATTGCGTTTTTTCTTTTATAAACAAACTTTAATAATCAAGGGATAAATTTCTATACATAAATGAAGTATGCATTCAGGGGCATTCAGGAAAACATAAATAAATGGGTCCTCGGTGGTGGCACACGAGTTGCCCAAGGAACTTGTTTGAAGCGATAGTAAATGCTGTGACTTGCTCAAAAAGGGACTTAACTCTCGTGTGGATTATATAAATACATGGCGGGCAATTAATAATCTGCTCGCCCACTTTAAAGGTCCGTTATACTTGCCGCTCCCGCTACCGCCTCCTGCCTCCTGCCCGGCGCCATGTCACATGTGCAAACGTATCTTTCCGCTTTAGGGGCCGCTGGGAGAGAAGCAGCAGAGAAGCAGAAAAGCGGAGAAGCGGAGAAGGAGTGAGAGCTTCAGCTTAATATTTAGAATTAGATATTTATCATTTAGATTTGATTTCGCAAGTTGTGCGCTTCGCTTGAATTCGAGTTTTAACAGTGAGTGCGCGAAAGCAACTCGTAAGCAACTACACTAAATTCTAATCGTCATTAATTTATCTCGTCTGTATCCCCCACGCCGCGAAGCGTGTTTTCGCTGCTTTTTATGTCATTTCGGTAATTAACATTAGCCTTGACAAATTTTCCTCGGGCAAATATTATTTATTTTCGGGTGGGTGTAATTATGGTAATTCGCTTACGGGGGGAAAACTTTCGGACAGCTCATTATTAATATGCCTATTTTGTATATTTCTAACTGTCTGCGGTAATTGCTGTAATTACCGCGTATAGCTGAGAAAATTAACCAATTATTTTCTTGTTTTTATTTATTTATAGGAAAAATATTTGAAAAGTTAAAGTCAAATGAAATTAAAATTAAATTATTGTTTTTTTTTGTTGTGGGAGGAAAAATGTAATTAGTTTTTTTTTTTATAGGAAAAAATGTAATTAATTATTTTTTCTTTTTTTTTTTTCTGAAGAAATTATAATTAATTTAATGAATTAATGAACTGTTAAGCGAAAATAAACGAAAAAATATCTGATATTATAAAAGAAGAGCGAAAGCAATTTTAAAATCAAAAGCTGTGAATTTGCAAAAACACTTTTCACAACTTTTCATTTTGGAACATTATTAAAATATTAAAAGAGCTCAGACGGAGCTCTCAGCAAGAAGGCACAAAGGCGTAGCAGTTGAGTAATAAACGCATCTCACTTGGTTTGCAGTTTACAGATTAGTAACTAACAGCTTTCTCGCTTCATATTATTCCGTGCAACATATTAAACTGACTTCAATAAACTACTAGCAATAACATAGTTACAGCATAGTTACAGTAGAGCAACCGATTTTTTAGCTTTGTTTTCTTTATACTTCTGCTGTAGATTCAGTAAGATTCTGCAAGTGTATTGGAGTTGGTATTTATTAGCAAAAGTGAGTGCTCACGCAAACACATACTACTAGCATATAAATATCTGGCATCTTTGCCGATATTAATAAAGCGGCAATAACAATAATGAAGCAAGCAGTGACTTTGCGCTTTCGCAGCTTCAGCTCTGACGAAGTTATACTTTTAATTAAAACATAGTTTGCACAAGTCTCTTCATATATACGACGCAAACACACAGACACACACACGCGTGTTCGTACCCTTTACAACAGATTTTCATCATCATCAACAGTTTGTTGTTATTCCTTTGTATGTTATGCAATGTTATGAAATTTTAATTAAATATTTTGTTTTCTTTCTTTTTTGGTTTGGTTTTTGTTTTTGTTTTTGTTGTTAATGGAGAATCGGATGTGAAGGCGCCGGGCTTTTTAAAATTTACATTTTTATTTCTTTCAAATAAATTACTACAGATGAAGAAATGATAAAAATCCTTTCAAGAAATGCAAATTTTAAAGACAACGGTTTATAATTAAAAATAATAATCAGATGTGAAGGCGCCGGGTTAAAAAAAAAAACACTTTAAATGTTACATTAAAAAAAACCTTTTTAAATAAATTGCAAGAACTTTTTTTATATAAAGAAAAACTTAATTTCTTCTTCTTTCAATGTAAAAAAAAGTAATTTTTTTATAAAGAAGATTCTGATGTGAATTTTTTATCTTATTATTAACTTTAATAATAAATGTAAAGAAAAAATTAAAAAAAAAGCTTTTAAGAAATGCAAATTTTTGGTGACGATTTGAAATTTAAACGAAAAATCAGATATGAAGGCGCCGGGTCAAAAAAATATAATAAAAATAAAAACACTTTAAATGTTACATTAATTTTTTTTAAAAATAAATTACTAAATTAAAGTTTAATAAAACTAAAGCTAAACCTCTATAAATAATAAAAATATCAATTTTTGAAAGTAGTAAATATTAAAAAAGGAAACCAAATTTGAAAATAATGAAAAAAGGCAGAAACATTAAATGAATAATGAGATAATAAAACAAGAGCGGCAACAAATATGAAATGCGAATGTAGTACCTACTACTATATACTCGTATACACGAACAGAGAGATATAGTTGGGGGCGGCGGTCGTGTATG
The DNA here is from genome assembly GCA_030556065.1 of Holobus sp. GC000080. Classification (NCBI taxonomy): domain Eukaryota; kingdom Metazoa; phylum Arthropoda; class Insecta; order Coleoptera; family Staphylinidae; genus Holobus; species Holobus sp. GC000080. Next base: position 50,316 of record JASKGO010000758.1, read on the forward strand.
ATATATAAGTGTGCCGTGGTGGTCGGAATGGCCTTTCTCGATGGATTTAACATGACGTACATGTATCCGATGGCTGGGCAGCGGCGGCGTACGTCGAGTGCTTTGCCGTTGCTGCTGCTGCTGCTGCTGCTGCTGAAACTGAATTGGAAACTGAAACTTGACCGCAAACCTTTACACCATTACGTGATATATCTATATCCCTGTCTGTATCTATGTAGTGTGCGGAAAGCGTCGGCCCGGCACCGAAACAATTGAAATATTAAATTCGATTGTAGTTTCATTCCAACAGCAGCTACAGCCGATTCAGTTACCGAACTGCAAAACAGTGACCAAAGTGTTTTACCAAACTAGTAATTCCTGTCATTCTATTTTTATTTTTTATTTTATCTAATTGATTTTCTTACTTTACTTTTGCTTTTTTTTACGATTTTATTTGCTAATTTTTCTACTCTTTTTGCTTGAAAATTATTTAAAAATAATTATAGTTTTTTATTTATTATACGCACTACTTTTGTTTGAAAGTTAAAAATATAAAACAAGTAAAATATTGCATAGTAAAAAAGTAATTAAATTAAATGTCGTTAATACTACTTTCTTTAATAAGAAAATTATTAAATTAAATAAGAGCTAATTTCATTATTTAATGTTTAATTACCGATAGAAATTAAGAGGAATAAAATATGTGAAGCTACAATAAAAGTGCCTGCTGTGTAAGCGTAAATAAATGATTATTTCGCAAAGTCTAGTGGTCACTTGTATCGTAACGTTAGTAACTGGCGTTACCGGTCTTGCCGGTCGTCGTAGTAGGGCACTCGCCGTGGCGCAAACATCGGTGGCGCAACGTTAGCGATTAGCGCTATTGGACTCTAAGCAGGGTGCGTCGCGACTGAGCATAGATTGACTGCTGACGGGTCTAACGTTAGCGCGTAACGTACTTGTTACTTGACTCGCACTTATTTGAAAAATTTAAAAGCAAAATTATTATTAATTATTTATATAACTGTTTAAATATTGTCTCTTAAGTGATATTTAATTTTTTACTCTAGCTTATTTAGTTATCCAATTATAGATTTTTATTTATTATAAGCAATACATTTGTTTGAAAGTTAAAAATATAAAACAAGTAAAATACTATTTGAAACAACAGCATAAAAAGGTATGTGCAAAAAAGCAAAAGTAATCGTTTTATGTGTGTGTTTATTAAAGTTGTCGGCGCGTGATTTCCGTTTAAGTGATTCGTTTCCGATTGATTTTTCGCGTTGCGCTCTATGCCGCCGCACTTACAGCGATCGTGTTTTTTTTTTCTATTATTATTTTTTCGAAACACAGGGAGTTTCAATTGTCCGCTGCTTTTTTACATTCGTTTTTTTTTTTCATTTTCATTTTCACTGTTATCTATCGAGCTCTGATGGCTCGTTTTTGTTATGTGTTGCGCGCGTTTTTTTTTCCTGCTGGTTTTCGGTGGCAGAGGACGGACCTAATACGTCTCATGAATTCGTAATTGATGATGATGGCTTCGAAACGTAATTGCCCTTTTTGCATATCAATATGCATGTGCATTTGAGGGCCCCAACCGAAAGCAGATTCGTTTAGTATCTATACTTTTCCATTCTCTGCTTTGTTTTTTGTTTTGCTATTTGTTTTTTGCTTTTTGCATTTTCTGTTTAAATTACCTAGCGGATATTTTTTGCATTTTTCGTTTATAGTTTCCTATTTTTTTGGTATTTTTTGTTTTGTTTTGGTAAAAGTAATGCTTTTTTTTTTTTGTTATTTCGTGCAGTTTTTAATCTGCATAGATTTGGAATTGCAGATATTGATTTTTATAATGCAAAAGGATTGATTTGAAAAAATTGAGGCTTTAAAAATTTTGGTATTTTGGAAAATTAATTTTCTCTTCGGGGCATTTAATAAAGGAATACAAAGAGAAATAAAAATGGAAAATTTTGATTAGGATTACGCGGGGTAATTGTTTGCTGATTCTAATTAGAGATTATCCTAAGAAGAATGGAGCTTTTTCAAACACGAAATTTTAATAGGAAATTTTTAATACCTGATTCTTTTTTTTTATAATTAATTTTTTATAATTTTTTACTGAACCAACAGATTTCCAAGTAGTAATTTATTATTTATTTATTTAACCCTGCATAATAATAATCATTAATTATTCAGTAAATTATTATTTTTTAATTTAGAATAAACAAAAATCTAATTTATGATTAATTAAAATTAGAAAAAAAAGATAATTTATAAATTACTTATTGATTTAATAAGTAATAAGTAGTAATTTGTAAATTATTAATTAAAGACTTCAATGAAGGAAAGAAAATTAAAATTTCCGCTTGCAAATCATATAAAATAAACCAATAAGAAACCTCCCTATAAAAATATAACAAAATATAAATAGAATTTCGTTGGAGGAAGTAAAGCAGAAAATTATCGGCTGAATTTTTTGTTACATCCGTTGATTTTTTAACATTTTTTCTATCTATTTTTTTCGTTCCATTATTTTGTTAACATATGCAAGCATTTTTTGTTCATTCGTTCATCCCGGTGTTTCCTGTGTCGTCAGCAGAAACAGCATCGTGAGCGGGAAAATTTTTCGGTGAATTCGCGGTCTATTTGCGGTATTATAGCTGAAGCAGAGGGGACGGCAGCCGCCACCACCGATATAACAGCGTCGAAAGCTGCTGAAAAACGTACCTCTAATACGAGTACAGTAGAGAGACAGATATAGAATAAAGGCGTGCGCGTTTTTCTGCGATTTTTCGCTTGCGATTCATCGCACAAATCATTCCGGCACACCGGTCCAGCAGCAGCATCCTTTTTCTTTTCACCCGCACATTTACTTACTGGGCCAATGAAGTGATTGCACCGAATAGAAAAAAAAAAAAAGAGCGGGCGCAAAAGCACAAAGGACCGCAAGCTTCATAAAGGAAGAGAGAATAAAAAGAAGATTTATCTGCTGTAATAATGATAATTTGCACGTTCAACAATTTTTTTCTCGTTTGAATTTTTTTCTACTTCTTCTTCTTCTGATAAATTTTCTTTTTAATGATATATGTTATGTATATATCTGATATAATGATGTACGTTGTATAATGTAATATCTCAAGAGCTTTCTTATCTGCGTTTGAAACCAACACTTGACGCACTTTATTTTTTATCTGCCGCCTTCAATATATCGAGTTTTTCACTTATCTTCTACTTCTTCTTCTTCTTCTTCTTGTTGATGGCTGCTGTAGAAGCTGTACAAGTTTACTGTTGCTGACGTTTTGGACGTTTATTTTTTGCGCGCATTTATAAAGCGTATAATAAGTGCGCGAAATCGATACTGTCAAATTTGTATAAATTTATCGTTTTTTATTTATTTACTTTGCTCCTCGATATTAAAAATTATAAAAAATTGCAAAAATATCTAACACTGTAGCATTAAAAACAAAAACAAAAAAAAGCAACAGAAAAAAAAGCAATAAAAGCGAAGCAAAAAGTTAAAAGCAAACAACAGAAAAAGTAAATAATATGGCAGAACAAACGGTCCGTTTAATAAATAACGCGATAAAAATGATGTAGGTGTTAATGTATATATAGGCCAAGATATTTATAACTTCCGTTTCCTTATCCAAGCGCTAAACACATTCGCCGGCCGGCCCCCTTTTAGCCCGCTTTTTGCCCTCTTTTTCCATCTATTTTTGCTGATTTTGGCGCTCTCTATGTGCAGATTTTCCTTTTAATTTATCTTAATTTATCTAAATTATTTATTAAACTAAATATCATTTAAAATTTAAACTTTTTCTATAATTATATTATTCAATATCTTCAGTTGATTAAAATCAAATAAAAGAAAATTTATAACTGCATGAAAAAAAAGCGGCATTTATCGGTCATCTATTTTCGTATTATTCTATATTGGTGTTGATTTCTGTTTGCATTAAATTCGTGTTTGGGTATGCGAAATGGGTGAAATGGTTCCGCTGTTTGTGCCCGATAAGAATGGCCGTCCCCCGGGGGCTTAGCGCAATGACAATCGCCGCGGCAAATATTTAGGGGTCGTGACGATAATCGTGATTCATATGCATATGCGTGAATTTATATATTTTCGGCCGCCGCCGCCGCCGCCGCCGTCGCCGCCACTGCCGCTGTCAATGTTGTCGAATTTTCGTTTATTTTTTTTAAAGCAGCCGTCCCCGCTTATTTCCCTATATTTTGATCTATCAATTTGAGTGTTTAATTTTATATTTTTCCAGTCGTTATTGCTTTTTTTTCTTCACTACTTTCTATTTTCACCCCTTTTATATACTTTTCTTGTTATTGGTTTTTTATTTTTTATTTTTGTATTATCACGCAGAGGAAATACATTTACCGAAAATGTTATTTTTCATATTGTCGCAATGATGGCAGTATTGTATTTTGGCAATTTGGACATAGGTCACGAAAAGTATTGACATCTGGTGTGTAGTTATTGGCCAAAAAGAAAATTGTCTTTTTTCTTTCTTATATTTTTTTTTTTTTCTCATATGAAAAAAATATAAATAAAACTAAAACATAAAGGAATTTCTTTTTTTATTCAGTAATTTTGTTATTCTTTGTAAAATTTATTTATTTATTTTTTCTAAATTTTAATAAATCATAAAAATTTATTATTTATTTATTGCTATAATTAATTAAAAAAAATAATTAAATAAAATTAAAATAAATGTAAATGAAAGAAAGGGGAAATAAATAAATAAAAAATTTTGTGTCTTCATGATAATAAAAATGCATATAGTATAGGAATTTTAAAGGGTCATTAAGCAGCTCTAAACTCCAATGAAATAATATTTGCTTTATTAGCACATGTAGACACCACATAAATAAACTTTAATTAGGTGGTAAATTTTATATTGCCAACACACACAAATAACTTGAAGCCATCAAAACTTGTCGTCGTTTGTACTGTACTCTTCAAAACACTTTTAATTGGTTTTCGTACTCTCTTATTTATTTATTTTTACTTTAGTTTCCTCAACTATTTCCCGTTTCACACAAAGACATAAAAAATATATTTTTTTACTTTTTCTTTTTCACTGTTTTTTTTTTTTTTTTTTTTTTAATAAAATCACTAAATTTAATAATTTCCTGAAGAAAATTTTTTGTTGTTGAAATGAATGAATGAAATGCAATGGAATTACTAAAATTAATGGCAATAAGAAAGACAAACGGTTTCTGCATCTAGTTATACGGTTTCTGCTGCTGTATTAACGGCATTAATCAAATGGAATAAAAGGCAATGAAGTGCATTAATTTCCCAGAAGTGCATTTATAACACGTGCTCATTCTAATTCGCCAGTAAATGAGCAAAGCATCCAGCAAAGCAGCAGCAGCAGCAGTAAAGCAGCAGTAGTCTAAACAGAAAGATGTGCTCTTTAGATAATACAAGCCAAGCCATACATAAAGAGAATTAAATAGCTTTAGTATATAATGTAAAAGCAGACACTGACAAATTAACAATTTACTTCAATTTCTAATTTTTAACTATTTTAACTTAAAAAAAAAAAAATTCTGAGCATTTAAAGCTATTTAAAAATAAATTGTTCTCTTTTTGGTTTTATAATAATAAAACTAAAAGTAAAAACATCAAAAAGATCAAATTAAATTCTAGTAAAAATCAGGTCTTTTAATTATTTTAATTATATTAAAGAAGCTCATCAGTTTGCTGATAGTCTGCAGCAGAAGTATAGTATAAAAGTAGAAAGCGAGAAAGTAAGTGGAAAACTTTTTACTTAATAATTTGTCCGCGCAACACTTCATTTACACGATGTAGGGTTAAAATGGTTCTTGTAAAATACACAAACAGACATACAGATGTATATGTGTAGTACGTGTTCGAGTAGAGATATAAAAGGGGCGGCAAAGTGGTTCCGAACAGAGCAGAGCAGAGCAGAGCTGGGGATAGAGGCAGGCGAAAGGAGTGAAATGGGGTGGTTGGAAGGTCCGAGTTAATTTTATCTTCCGCTGATGTCGAGACGGGCAAGCGGAGGATAAGTATGCTAATTTTATGCGCTCGAGGGTTACACGCCGCCGCCAATTAGATGGCGAAGCGACCGCTGCCACCGCCGCCGCCGCCAATTTTAACCTCTTTCTATAAGTAGATGTATCTTTGTGCACTGTCTCATATATTAATCGCGTGCTTTGCTTAATGATAACAATGATAATAATAATAATAATAATCTTTTTAGTATTTAAGATTTCGTTTTTATTTACTTGTTTTTATTTATTTTTATTTATTTTAATTATATTCGTAAAACGTAAAACACAAATTTGAATTTTTATTTTCATCATGAAAATAAAGGGTTTCATAAGGATTTTAAATGTCCTAATTGTGGACACGCAATCCTTAAAGCTGTAAACCGTGTGATTTGCATAAATATTTTCGTTTTCACAAAGGATTAACGGAGAGCTTTAAGGCGGTTTCTTTAAATCACTTAATTGCTAATGACTTTCTCTTTTTCTTTCTTTTTTTTGCTCTTTGTTTTTTTTTTCTCTCGGTATTTTCAGTTCTTATAAATTGAAATTTATACGAAAATGTATTAACTTAATTGCTCCGGCGTGGATAGGAATTTTATTAGGGGTTTATTCCTTTGATAGTCCTGGCAAAAAAAAATAAAGGACTTTGCTCTGCGCTCACGTCCACTCTAATCGTTTATGCAAATTCGACTCATTCGTAATATTAGTCATTCCCTTTTATTTCATTCATCGAAATTGATTAATGTTTTCTTTTTATCTCTCTCTCTACATATAAATTTATTCTAGTCAGTTGAATTCCATTGCTATTCCTAAAATCTTGCAATAATTTATTGTGCTTTGTCTAATTTATTAATGTAATTTATTATTAGAAATTTGGAGAAGAAAAAAAAGTAATTTTTTTTTGCTTCTGTTGACTGTTGCAGATCAGCAAGCGCCTATGAGTTGTTCCGCAATAAAGAAACAGAAAACTACAGCGGCAACAACAGCAATTGCAATTATTGCGAATAGTAGAGAGAAAGCAGTGATCGTCATCGAGCTGGGAGGATGAGTGGTGGTAGTAGAAATATAATGTTGGTGTTAGTGAATTTCGCGTTCGGTTTCGCGTTCGTCGCGTGTCTGTTCTTCTCCGGCGATGTCGATGCAGCGGCTCGCTCTTCCTCCAGGCCGGAACCCATCTATTCCAACCATTTCGCCGTGCACGTTCCCGAAGGAGACCTGGCCGCCGACGGGATTGCCGCCAAGCACGGATTCATCAATACCGGACAGGTTAGTGCTTTTAGAGATTCTTTTTTTTTTTTTAATTTTTATTTGTTTTTTCGCGTGGAAGGATTTTAATTTAATTTATCAATACATTTACTTGCATTTTTTTAAACTTATAATAAATCAATTTTATTTATTTATTATTTTAAAAACTAAATGTTAAATTTTTATTAAATATTTTATTTGCTGGTTAAATTAACTTTTCAATAATATTAAAATGAATGCTCTAAGTTAATTCATTTAATAGTTATTAATTATTTTTTGACTGCTTTTTAGATAACTTCGCAATAAATAAGGCCCGAAGAAATTTGTTTATAACTTCTAAAATATTTAATAAATTTTGATTATTTCAGCACCGAATTATTGCAAAATAAATTGCCTTTAAATTTAATGAACAAATATAACATTTAATCATTTATATGATTTTATACAGGGTGTTAAATAACAATTATTTTTGAAATTTTTGATAATTTTTATATTTATTTTATTTACTATTATTTAAAACAAATAAGAAATTATTATAAATTATTTAAATAGCTGAATAAATTATCTATTCAGCAACACTTAAATTATTGTTCTAAGTAAATTATTTCAATAGTTATTAATTATTTTCTTCACACTCCTTCATTAGGCAATTTAGTAATAAATTTAATTCGTAGAAATCAGTTTATAATTCCTAAAATTTTAAACCAATTTTGAAAATTTTTTCGCAAAATTATTGCTAAATAAATTTCCTTTAAATGTTTTAAACTAATATTACATTTAAACAAAAATTTGATTTTAAACTGGATGATTTCTTTTGGGGTGGAATTTATAACGTTAACCGTTTGCGTTACCGGTCTCGCCGTTGAACGTAGCAGTGCACTCAAACCATCGACGTTGCAACGTTAGTGAGACGCGCGACTGGACTATAAGCATAGCGCGTCGAGTAATACCGAGACCGAGTGCTGGCGAGTCTAACGTTAGCGCGTCGG
>JASKGO010000761.1:0-31399 GCA_030556065.1 Holobus sp. GC000080
TCGGGTGGCCTCCAAGCCATAATCATCGTCAATGGTTTCAACTTCTTAAGCAAAGTTACCACATCTTTGTCTTTGCGGCTTTTCATTAATCGATCGCCGGCCAAATCTAATGTTACGGCTAAAATCACATACAATTCCATTTAATAATTCGTTATTACACATTTAATGTATTTTATGCACAGTACAAAAATACAAGTAAATTGTTAAATATTTCTTGAATAAATATATCATCGATTAATTAATTTAACATAATAATAATTAAAATATTTAAGAAGCTCGCTAAGCGGCGAAACTTAATTTTTTCTTTTCTATTTTAATTATTAATTAGTTATATAATTGGTAACGTAATTTTTCCTACTCGCTTTTCAATTTTCCCCTCGACCAGTGTGTATTTTTGTTTATAAGAAAATATAAATATCACATTTATTTTGTTCATATTAAATCGGCAATCGTTTCTTTCTTTTATGATTAAAAATAGTGTGTGTTTTTTTGGGTAGGCCCTGATTTTTAAGTCTCACTCTCAAAGTCTCGATTAATAAGTAATAATTTACATTTTACAACAATCATTATTAATTGTTTTCTTTTTCACGCTAAGATATCTACCGTCTAAGCTTTAGAGTCTAAAGATTAAACATTTCATTGTCTATATGACTTCTAAAAAATACTAACTACAGAAAAAAGCGTTAAGTATTTTTAAGTTTTAATTGAATTTTGGGTGTTGTTTTGTAAACTTTAAAGGATTCCATTTGGTGTTTTAATGAATTTCATTACGAGAGATCACAATTAATTTTTGGCTTCGCATTTTATTTAATTTTTTAGTTTTCTTTCTAGATTTTTCTTGATTGCATTTTCCTAGTTTTAATTATTATTTTTTTCTAATATTTCAAACCCTGTTTTCCTAACTTTCCTAAATCTTTTATAAAACTCTTTAAAAAAAAGTTAGTAAACCCTAATCCTTTTTTAAACCTCTTCTCCACACAAAAAATAATATTTAAGTAGTTCAACATCAGCAATTATTCAGTCGTTAAAACCGCAGTCTTATCTACCAACAAACAATTAATTAATTAATTAATTAATCAACTAACAAATAATTAGCACCAATTCAAACAATTCTAAAATAATTAGTAGAATCCCTTGAAAATTTACAAAACCAAACGCCCAATATCAATAAAGGACAAAAAGTAAATTCAAAGAACACAAAACAATTAGCTAGATTGCGATAAAATGGGCCTAGTGTCCAAATCAAAATTGCGCATCTTAATCGACTTGCGAAAATTCCTCAGCTCTTCCATACTGATGCCATACCAATTTTCCAACTCGGACAAAACCACAATCTTCGGACAACTGGCCAAAATCAATTCCACAGTTTCGAAACTCATATCGTAACTGAAGAGAATCCTCAGCACTTCTAACTCGCGCATCGGATTCATCTGCAGAATTTTCACAATGCTAGCGTGACAAATGCCCGTCGAAGAGCCCAAATGAATGTACTTAACGTGCGGACAATGCATAAGAACGAATTCCAAGTGGGTGAGGGCACCGTCTACCACCCAAAGCAATCGTTCCAAACATTGAAATGGCTTCACTTTCAGCGCCCTGTGACTGTAGCCAGCAGCCTGATCTGGCAGATCGCAATTATACAAAACAAGATTCTTTAATCGCGGACAAAACTGACTGATATCGATGATGGCATTCAACTCGATTTGCTCCACGTGCTCCAAATGTAAACTCGTTAAATTCATTCCGCGGTTTTCCAACAGCTCTTTAATATAGTCCGTATAGAAATCGCTGCTGAGCAGTTTCAGCTCATTGATATTCGTTAAATTGGCCAAGATTCTCAAATTGGGAAACTCGTTTATCTGAAACAAGCTGAGATTTTCAATGCGAGGACAGTACTTGACCAGTAAACCCAAATGTTCCGACGTTAGATCGCGACATTGTATTTTGCGCAATTCAAAGGGTCCCGCTTTGGGTGCCGTTCTAGTGATATGCACCAAAACAGCACCGAGTTCATCGTAGCGACCCACATCGCGCAATCTGTACAGACCCATCAAGATCTCGGCGAAACCCTCGTTGGAAATGGACGTCCTATGTAATTGCAACTCATGCAATTGCGTGCACTTCAATAAATGCGCCACCGATCGGTCGGTGACCGAACGCGAGGAAGTTACATCTAATATAGCTAAATTGGGACAATGTTCGCTGAGCAATTGAATCGCTAAATCTGTGGCATCGAAACAAAGGCATAAAGAGCGCAAAGATGGCATATTAAAGAGGGCATGTGTTATGAAACGGTCGTATTCGCTGCCGCCAGTGGTGCACGAACCTAAATTCAGCACTTCCAAACCGTTCAACTTATACAGATTCTTATAGAGTACGTAGCGCATTATTTTGGGCCAACTGGAGAAATCGATTTGCTTCAAATGTTTGTTCAGAACCACCTCCGTTAAGCTGACGGCAACATTCATTTCGGTCATGAAAGTCGACATGCTCAAATAGGGCGCGTAGGATTTTTTCGTTCGCTCGATGTGCAGTTTTACCGCTTGCAATACTTGCACAGCTAAATCATCGTACAGGTAGAGTGGCACATGGCTTATCAGTAGTTGATTAAGCGTGTCGATACTGTGCTGAAGTGTCGCTTGCGGATTTTGCCGCACGTCAATTGTGGAGAGGATTTGGGGCGCCAGCGAGGTGACGAAATGGCCCACTGCAGCAATGCTTAGGCTTTCTAATCTGGGTACACAGCGATGCTGAGGCATTTTCTATAAGAAAAATATTCAGAAATACCTCGCTATCATACGTACCGTTCATCTACTTTCTACACATTTAATTGATAATATGAAATTTAAAAAATTAAAACTTACTGTATCTGTTTCTCTGCCTTGATTCACGTGATGCCTTTCCCTGTAGACCAAGAGTAGTATATGTTTCGCTCCTCAGCGATAAGATTAGTTTTCCAACGGGTGTAACACAGAAGCAATCGTCAGCGTCAATTCTTGTGCCAATGGAAAGTGCAGTCAATTTTCCTAAATGATAAAATGAAAAATTTAAAACACATCTTAAAAAAAATTAAATCTTCTTACCTTTATTAATGAACCCTTTAATAAAGTTAGGCTCTGCTAGTCTGTGAATGGACAACTTTAACACTTTGTAAAATGTGGAATCATCAATCAGAGAAGCTGGTGGCCTTCCAGGAGTAATTACCGTCACCTAGGATTACATTTTGTTATCATACAAAACAAATATTAAATGATCTGGAGATTTACCAAGTGAGTAAAGTAAAAAGTGTCAATGTTTTTCAATGTTAACTCTTGGTTTTGTTCAGTGAGCTCACCAACTTTTACTGTTTCAATCGAATGAGGAGCCTCAAAGTTCCACACTTCAGGAGACAACATTCTATTACTGCCTGCTGAACTATGGACTGAATTTATTCATATTTCTTATCTGCGTGCCTTCTTCTGTTGATAGCAAAGTAATTCCTATCCTTTTTGTCAATAAATTCAAATCCAGAAAGCAATAATTAACAGAGCAACAATTTACGCGTTAACAATCCTTGGTGTTTTTTCTAGGTTATGTTTGGGACTCGTATGCAACTCTAACTGCAAGGAAATCATATTGTAAATACTATATGCAACTACTTATACAAAGAAGTCAAATTTAAATTTAAAAAATATTTAAAATCAACAAACAGCTAAAGAATAAACAAATTATGCCTTTTAAACGTTGCAATAAGAAAATTGTAATCAATAATTCATCTACAACGCTTCATTTACCTTGGGAATCATCACATTATTCTTAAACAAAATTAATTTCAATTAATTTATCAATTAAAGTTTTTAATGTGTTTTCTTATAATTAATTACTTAATTTAATTATTGTAAGCTAAATAGATGCAAAAATTCCTTAATTATTAGTTCATGTTTGCAAAGTAGTTACACAATTAAATATAACTTGAAAATTTTCAAATGTATAGAATTAACGAATGGAATTATTAATTAAAACGCTTTGCAATTGTTTAGATTTTAAACGAATGTTTAAAACACACAGAAAAAAAGAAAATACTCACTTAGTGTCAAGTTCCACATTGTAAATTAAACAGTTCACGAGCTGCATTAAACAACTCGGCGTTATACTCTTTAGCTGGTTCAACATAAGTGTCCTTAATGGGCAATTTGCAGAGATTCCTCCTGAGAGCCAAGTCACGACCCGCAGAAAGCGCTCTTCGATAATTTCCAGCGCTGGCAAACAGTGTCCTTCTTAACGCCTGAGTTTCCCTAATGGTCACCTGAATAGCAGCAACTGGATGTGCAATTTCCAACTTTTCAACAGCTTCATCATCTGTTCCGGTTCCACCAGTCGTGCTAGAAGAAAGGTGTTCTTTGAAAATACTTTTAGCCAGTTCTTCGCCGGCCAAATCAATGGATATGCCAGTGTTGACAAGAACGTTGTGGGCTTCCCAGCGCAATTTTGCCGATGTTAAAGGCTTCGAACGCGGCTTGGACTCGGCAACTAAACTGGCCCAGTCGACACCCAAAGCATCCACCAATCCCTTTATTTTCGCCTCTTCTTCCAACTCATCCTCGGAGATTTCCTCAAAGTCCAAGTCCATATTTTCCTCCATCGGAATGGAATTCGGTGACTTTGTTGGAGGCGCCACAGCTGTTGATTCCGCGGCTGCTGCTGCTGCTGCAACCGGAGCAATTTCCAAAACCGGTTCTTCCTTAGGAAGCGGTTTCATTTCGACTTCATCCGGTTTTTCAACAATTTCCGGGATTTCCTAAAATACAATTTTCAAAATTAGATTAAGTAATTTTCTTCAATTAAATTTTAAGAGTACTCTATTGAGAATTTCATCAGCATCATCACTGATTTCGCTCAAATCATCAGCTAGAGGTTCCTCGACAATGCACGCTTTTTTAGCTTCGTTTTCAGCAACACTTTCCGCTGCTCTTTTATTCGTAGTTTCCACAGTAGCTTCAGGTGATTGTTCCTTGGGTTTCACTTCCGATCGTTCAATTTCCTTCCTTATTGGTGCATCTTTGGAGGAATCATCTAAAATGGAAAATAAAAAAGAAAAAGGAAAGAAATGGAAAACAATTTTCAGAGAAAACTTACTTTCTTTGTGAGAAGTAGAACTCCTAGGTCTTGAAACTTCCCGGTCGCGGTTCCAAGTTTCCTGTTGTTCATTAGGCCATCGGCGTCTTTCATCGGAAGACCAGGCATCCAAGCTGCGATTATAATGACGCCACTCTTCTTCTATGCCAGCAGTAGCTTCGTGTTCCCAGTTTTCACCACGGGCCTCCCAATCTATATGAGGCCTTCTATTTCGTTCCCAATCGTGGTTGTACTCTTCAGGAGGCCAATCGCGTCCCTTTGCCGTTGGCCTTTCTTCCCTGTAATGCCTGTGCTCCTCTTCGCGCTCTCTGCCTTCCCATAAATCGCATCTTCTTCTTTCATCAGGAGTGTATTCCCTAAATTAACACAAGAAACCATTAGGAATTGGAATTAATTAATAGAAATCAATAAATTTAATTTGATAAAATGTAATTTCAATTAAATACCTTTCTAAAGGAACCCTTTCATTGGGATAATGCTCCACAATATCCATATAGCGTCTGTCCTCCCTGGACCTATCATACGGACTTCCGTATCTCTTATCATCCCTTCTATTGGTGTGGTCAGCATCCCTAATCCTGTTGTGGTAATCGCTGTGTTCCCTATCGTAACTTCTGTCCAATCTTTCAGGGGTTTTCCTACGAGGACCTCGAACTCTGTCCAAGGAGCGCCGGTCTCTTCTTTCGGTCCGCTCCAAAGACTCTTTGCGACTTGGAGGAAGCCGATCCTGAGGCAATGGCAACAGACGTTCCACGCGATCTGAAGAAGGTTTATCTAAACCGCGATCTTCTCTTCTTAAACGTTCCTTTGCTCTTCGTTCTTCCTCTTCTTTTTTCGCTAAAGCCTTTAACCGTTCGCGTTCCCTTTGCCGTTCCTGACATCTAGCCAAAGCTTCCTCGCGTTCTTTTTCACGTGCTGCTTCGCGTTCCTCGCGTCTTCGCTCCCTTTCTCGTTCTCTTTCCCTGGAATCCCGCTTATCCTTAGGACGTCCGCGGTCTTTGCTCCTAGTGCGCCTTCTTGGAGGACTTTTATGCTCTTTGCGTGCGTTCGCTCTGGATCTACTAGGAGATGTCTTTCTATCCTTTGATTGTCTTCCAGAATCAGGTGTGCTGCGCTTCTTAATGATCTCCCTGGAAACAGGACGCGATTCTCTTTTGGGACTTGCGATTTTCTCCTTTTTCTTGTCTTTTTCCTTAAGACGCTCCTTTTCGCGCTCCCTATCCTTCTGGCGCTCCTTTTCCTTGTCCTTGGAGTCTTTCTCTTTAAGGATTTTTGGAGGAGTCCTGTGTCTGGGCTCTCTTTTATCGCTAGATCTACTGGCAGGTCTTGGCGACTTAACTGGCGTCAGAGTTTTTATTACCTTCGGAGGCGGTGTTTGCGATTTATGCGATTTCACAGGTATAGGACTTGAAGATTTATGTTTTTTAGCTTTAGTTGCTATAATTTTCTTTGTTTTATCAACTTTTTGCACTGTTTTGCATGTTTTACCTTTCTTGGCGTTTTGCTCGCGCTCGGAACTACTCGAAGTAGTTTTCTTAACTTTTTTAATTTTCTTACGTCTAGTTTCCACCGACGACGAACTGCTCGATGAAGAGTCGTCACTGCTGGAACTGGAATCGGAAGAACTACTGGAACTAGAAGAAGGACTGCTTTCCTTCACTTTCTTCTTTTTATTGGCTTTATCCATTTTGGTTTGCAAAGCCAACTCCCTTTGTAATTCCAATCGGCGTTTCTCTAAGTCATCGGGATCAGCATCCTCCAGTTCATCAACATTCCACTGCTGCTGCTTCTGATAGTCACCTTCTTCTGCATCGGTTGCCTTTGAAGTCTCCAACTGGCGTTTCTTTGATTCTGATTGACTCCTTGCTAATCGCTGCTTTGAAGGACTGACCAGAGTGTGTGTGGATAAGTACTTGCAGGCTTTGCCATAAGGACAAGTGCCGTTTTGGGCCCAATGGTGGCAGAAATCTTTCAGGACAGTTTTGGTACCCAGCCGTTCGAAAACGCTAGGGCGTGCTTTCTGGTTGGATTTCGGGGACGAACTTACTGTAATCTTTCGCTTCACTTGCTTAGACATTTTGTAATTGGTTTGGCACACAAGAAAACCGTTTCTATTTCCACGAAACACCGATTGTGGCCTACCATATTTACGTTTTCTATTTTTATAGGAATTAATTAGGTTATTCTTTGGCTTATTGGTTGCGTGGTAGTAGGCACAGGCACTACCACAAAGCAAACACTATTTCTTAAGCCGGTTTAAGGAAATTTCTTACTTCTTCGGCACAATTAATTGCAATTACACAAAAACAAATGCAATAATTGCCATCAATAAACATTGTTAGTGATTATTAGTAACTTTTGTTTAGTGGCATTTACTGGCAACACTTCTTCAACCAAAAAAAAAGTGGTACCAACTTTAGCAGCCAATGTAGTTACTTTTTATTAATAACTATTAATTTAAAACAAATAATTAATTAAAAACGATTCAGTTATTTAAATATTGTTAATGACCACTTTTCTAAAAGTGAAACAACATTAAAAATGAATTAAAAAGTTTTTCTTATAGTTTAAATTACTTTCCTTGAGGTGATGGTAAATTTAAATAATTACTTAAACTGCAAGCGCACTTTTTAAAAATAAGTAACGCAAAAATAAGTTGCAAATTTGATATGGATAATGTGTTTATGTATACTTTTCAATACGATTAATAAACGTACTTAATATCAATAGTTGAAATTTACATGATTTTAACTTTACCGAGGACAATTATTGGTTGCTAAATGTTAAGAAAAAATTAGTTTCGCAAGAATATCTTAAGATATAGCCCGTTAGAGCGATAAATTGGTGATTTTCACACACTGTAATGTAGTGTTTTCAGTTCTAAGTAAACTGCAGCAGACTTTTAGGTAGCACCAACATTAATTTACACTTACTTTATCGAAACAAAAATGAAGAACCGAAGAAAGTTCCAACATCGAGTTTAAGACTAGTCAAATTGATGTTTATGCCTTGCAATTTTCATTCGCTAGCAACAACAATAATAACGAATGGTAGAAAACATTAAATGGTACATCAATTTGTCCTTACAAAAAGAAAAGAGAAAAAAAAACTATTTACAAAGAGTAACAATTGATTGAAGAACCTTTCAAACAATACGAGTTATTCAATCAATTCATTATTAATTATTAACAGCACTATGAAATAGTCTTCACTTAATTAATTACTTAAAACATGTGTTGATAGATAATAAGAGAGTAATAATTTCCTAATTAGCAGCTCCTCTGCCCTAAGATTTTTCAGTTTCTAACTATTTACAGATACTTTGTAATTAATTCAAATGAATTAGCTCGTAAAACGTTTGGCACAAGTGTGGAGTAGTAGGTAGTGAATTATTTGCTCTTTACACATATCTTACGCACTATACTACTTACTACTAATATGGAAATCACGATGAGAATAGTTTTGAATCTTCTTAAATACTAATTAAAGTGTCTGAGTGCAGCAGCAGCAGCAGCAGGTTTAACTGGGCCCTTCGGTCATTTCGTGGTCTTTGCTTGTGGTGGACGTCACCAGTGGGTCGCCGACCGGTGGCCTATTGGGCGAAGGACTGTCCAGCATCCGGAATTGGAAACTGGGCGAATCGGCGCTCGAAATACTCTCCGGGGTACTGATCGAACTCAAACTACCCGGTAATGGACTAGAGGTGGTCAGCAAACAGTTGCGATCCACTTGGCTGCTATTATTAGCGAAACAATTGATGCGTTTCGTGGGCGGACTAGAAGTGTTGTAGTCCAACTTGTCGTCGTCTTGGATCTTGCGTTTCACGTCGCGTTTCATGCGAGTCAAGCCGCTGCATAAAGTGCTCGGTCTCAGCACTGGCGAGCGACACATTTGCTGTCTGCTTGGGCTCATTATACCCGGTGACCGACTGAAAATGTTTAATAAAAAACAAACAATTGCCTTTCTCCACACATAAATGGTGATATGATTTACCAAATTCGTGTTGGCGATGGTGAATTACTGTAGTCACTGCCGTAGGGCGGCAATGACAAATGTAATGGGGCCATTTTGTTGGCCGTTTTTGGCAAATCCGTGCACCGCAAGTCTTCCCAACTCTGCGAAATTTGCATCGTGCTGTGTATTTCCCTTTCGTGGGCCAACTCCCGCGAATTGTTCATATCAACAAACTCTTCATGCTTCAACTGGTTTATCCTATGTGTTAGTTTCTACAAATAGATTATTCATTTAGTTCATAATGAGATTGTTTTAGAGGTGAAACCAACTGGTGATCCTATAGAATAGGGACTAGTGGAGCTCATGCTTCTTCTGCGCCGCGGATTCTCGAAAATGTTGAAAGCAGAATCCCTGCACATACAAATTTAAGTCAAAATTGGCATCGATTATTGGCAGTCTTTCAATTATTAGCTGCAGCTGCATTTCAGCTGTAAGTTTATCGTTTGGGGCACGAAATTAAAGAGGATTTTCCCTGGTTTTCCGCAAAGGAGATTACCTGGAGGATGTTGTTGCTGTTGGTGAACTTGTCAATCCTGTATTGTTTTCGTTGATCATTGGGGCGCTGGAACATCTCTTCAGTGTTCCTGCTGGCGAGTCCACGTCCATAGCAGTACCCTGGCTTGCAGACATCTATGGACCGTTTATCTCTGTACAAAAGGCAACACTTTTCAGCAATTTTAACACGGCATCGATGTTGTTTTTTGCTTTAAATTCGCAGTAAAAGCACTTCTTTTCTCAGCAGCTAAGAAACGACCGCTGTTTCACTTTTCTGTTGTCAAATTTTACCATTTCTTTTGACAGACTCCATTCAAAATTCAAAATATTAATTTATTTTTTAAATTAATTATTTAATAATTAATTTATTATTTAATAATTTAATAAAGTAGTTTCTTTTAAATAATTGTTTCTTTAAATAATTAAACAATTTGAAGGTCCAAAGTGACATAACCTAATTCTTTTTTAAACTTTTTCCACTTTTTCTAATTAAATAAATTTTAATTTATCATAAGAAAATATTAAAAATGAACCGTCTAATTTTAACTATTCTATCAAGATCATATTGTAAGAGAGTGCCACGTCCTTTAAGAAGCAGAAAGCTGAAATCAGCTAGTGTACAAGTAATATAAACTTTCTCACCAAAGAACAGCAACTTTCTTTTAAAAAAAGGCCCAAAATTTTGTAGATTACAAAGACTTCCGAGCATTGGGAGGCAAAGGAGGCGATGGCTGTATATCCTTTCTCAGTGTATTCTGTAAAGAATTTGCTGGACCTGATGGAGGAGACGGTGGCAATGGAGGCCATGTAATACTGAAAGCGAATGCAAATCTAAATGATTTAAAAAATATACACACAGTGCTGAAAGCACATGATGGAGAGAAAGGTGGTCACAAAGACTGTGATGGCCAATCAGCTTCACATTTAATTGTTGAAGTACCAGTGGGTACAGTAATAAAAAAAGAAGGCAAAGTTGTTGGTGATTTGAGCAAAGACAGTATGATGTTTGTGGCTGCTAGAGGAGGTGCTGGTGGCAAAGGCAATCATTACTTTACAACAGACACAGAACAGTGCCCTCAGATTGCTGAATATGGTGCTGAAGGGGAAAGTTTAGAATATTCAATTGAAATCAGAAGTATGGCCCATATAGGACTGGTATTATTTTAAATTTTTGGTATTTCAATTAATGATTAATATTAATTGATTCAAATTTATAGATTGGTTTTCCTAATGCTGGTAAAAGTACTTTACTGAGAGCTATTTCCAGAGCGCGCCCCAAAGTAGCCCCTTATCCTTTCACAACTCTTCAGCCACATATTGGAATTGTTCAATATGATGATTATGAACAATTAGCAGGTATTTTCTTTTTAATTTTAATTAAAAAAAAATTAAATATAAAGTTGCGCTCCTCTAAATAACTGATTTTTTTTTTGTACCAAAAATGGTATTTATTTATTCTTAAATCAATCTTCAGTGAACTTATTAAATGTTATTTAAATAGCTGTTTAAATTGTCTTTTAAAAGATACTAAAATTGTTGCGCTTGGTTAATTAGTTCAATTGTTATTAATTATTTTCTGGTTGCTAGTAATAGAATTAATATCAGTGAAAACACCTCACCAGTAATTTGTTTATAAATTCTAAACAAGCAAACCGATTTTAATGGTTTTCTCATTAAATTATAGCTAAATAAATTGCCTTTCATAATCTTAAATAAATATTAAATTTAAACAATTGCCTGATTTTATATCGGGTGATTTCTTTGGGGGGTGATGATAACGTTAAAAGTAGGCGTTACCGGTCTCGCCGCTCGACCTAGCAACGCACTCACGCTGGCGCAAACATCGACACCACAACGTTAGCAACAAGCGCGACCGGACTGTAAGCAGACCGCTTAGGGCCATGATCGAGACCGACTGCTGGAGAGTCTAACGTTAGAGCGTAACGTACTAGTCGGCTTGACTCGCATAGCCGCTGTCGCCACTTACTAAACTTCCAAGAATTTTTAAATAAATTAAATGATTTAATAAACTGAATTAATAATATTTATTACAGTTGCTGACTTACCAGGACTGATTCCCGATTCGCACAAGAACCGAGGCCTCGGCATCCAATTCCTGCGACACGCAGAACGCTGTTCCGGTTTGCTGTTCATCCTGGACGCGTCATCCGACACCTGTTTGGACGAACTGGAAATCCTGCGCTACGAACTGCACGAATTCAGCAGCGAATTAATTGAAAGACCCCAATTAATCGTGGCCAATAAAATGGATCTTCCTAATGCTGAGAAAAACTTTCATCTCCTACGTTCTTCAAACACAAATATCAAGGTGTTACCTTTAAGTGCTAAACTTGGAACTAATTTAACAGAACTGTTAGAAGAATTAAGAAAAATCTATGACGCAAGTAAAGGTAGCGAAACTAGTATATAATAAAAATACAAATTACCCACCATAAAATAAAAATAAATACAAAAAAAAAATGCTTTAACTGAGTTTAGTGTTTGCAAACTTTTTAGCCAACTCCAAAACTTCCTGCACTTTCTCATAATTCGAACCGGAAGCTTGGGCAGATTCAGCTTTGCCGCCTCCCTTACCACCCATAACACTCGCTAGCGACATGACCCATTCGTTGGCCTTCAGTCCTTTCTCTTGGGCCCCTTTCGGCACGCTACTCAAGCAGAAAATCTTCTTTGTATCGGCATCAACGCTGACAAACATTGCCGATGTTTCCGGACTTAAACTCTTCACTTGCTTCAAAGCCGAATCCAAGGCTTTCGTATTGGAAAACGCCTTCAATTCCTTAACCAAAATCTTCTGATTGGGATTGGCAGTGACCAACAGTTTAATTTCCTCGACGACTTTGTTAGCAACGGCAGCTTTTCCAGCGCGCTCCTTATCATCCAAAGCCTTTTTCATGTTCTTCAGCTCGTTTCGCAGTTCGTCTTTACGCCAGTAGGGAATAGTAGCGTGGGAAATTTCCTCGGTCAATTCAACGATTGCCTTAACATTCTCTTTAGCTTTAGCACCATCTTTATCGGCATTGATGGCATTCTTAAGATCGTTCAAACGGTTTTCAAGCAATTCGTTACGTTTCAGAGCTCTCGTAGCTTCCGGACCTGTTAAGGCCACAATGCGACGGATTCCTTTAGCAATCGCCTCTTCGCTTGCAATGATAAAATCCCCAATGTGACCTGCATACTTCAAATGCGTGCCTCCGCAGAACTCCACGGAAGTATTTAAGCCGGCAGGACCTGATGGGTTCGCGTCGAGCTCCTCCACTGGTACCCCGATGGAAACCACTCGTACCGGATCCGGATAAGTTTCTTCGAAAACAGCACGCAAACCATTTATATTCTTGGCCACTGCTAAATTCGAATCTTTGCCGAAAACCTCTTCATTTCGAGCAATCATTTCCTTCGAACTCAACTCTGTATTCTTTACCTGTTCGGTTGATAAGGCTCCCTTGTTTGTGAAATCGAAACGGAGTCTATCAGGTGCGACAAGTGATCCGCGTTGGTCTGCTTCGGTGCCCAGCACTTTTCTCAAAGCGAAATTAAGCACGTGCGTTCCTAAAATTAAAAACTTTCAAAACTACGTTGTTCAATATTCAAATTCCGCGCCATTATTATTTTAAATTTTAAATTGAATGGCGCGAAATTTGAAATTATTTGTATTTACCTGTATGATTGTTCATAATGAACCTTCTGCGAGATTCATCAAGGTGCAAATTAACTTTATCGCCAACTCTTAGGGTGCCTTCGACATTGCCAATGTGCACGACGTATCCGCCTCTTACTTGCACGTTCTTTACCGAAAATTCAACACTTTCGTCGCCTATTTTCACCATGTACCCCTCATCGTAAATCTGACCTCCCTGTTCAGCGTAGAAATTCGTTTGGTCTAATAGGACACCACATTCTTGTCCCGAACTAACCTCCTGTACAAACTTCTTATCAAATCGGAGCGCAATAATTGTCCCTTGACACGTATCAAATTTATACTCAGCATTAACGCTCTTATCAGCAGAGTAATCGTACTTTTTCAAGTCATCGGTGGGTGGCACTTGTTTGTTTTGCAACTCGGTGATGGCATGCACATCCAAATTAATTGTATCTTCAACTCCGCCAGTTTTTCCTTGCGATGCCAATTGCGCTTGTTTCTTAGACTCTTCGTAGCTTACCATATCGACAGTTAAGCCTTTCTCCTCAGACATGAGCTGTGTTAAATCGACAGGAAAACCGTAGGTATCGTAAAGTCGCCAGGCAACATCTCCAGGTAAGATTTTACTGTCGCCAAGCTTGCTGATGGTGCGATTCAAAAGACTTCGTCCTCTTGAGAGCGTCTTCAGGAACTGCTCTTCCTCTTCGTTTATGGTGTCGATTATTCCTTGGGGATCTTTCTTAACTTCCGGGAAAACATCTCCTAGCAGTTCCACCACTGTATTTACAAGAGTTGAGAAGAATTTCGGTTTGGCGTTCAGTTTTTCAGTGGCGTAGCGTACAGCTCGGCGCAAAATTCTTCGTAATACATAACTAAAATATGTTTTAAATTAAAATTAATTATTTTAATTAAACAGGAAGTGAATTTTACAAAATAAATGAAGCATTTCTTACCCTCGGCCAGTATTATCAGGGTTTCCTCCATCACTGAGAGCAATAGTTAAGGTCCTGGCATGATCAGCCAAAACTCTATAAGCCATATCGATTCCGTCAACATCTTCAGCAGCCACTTTGCCTTGATAAGGCCTAACACCAGTGCCTTTTTGAATGGCATCAAAAATAGGCATAAATAAATCGGTATCGTAATTAGACCGCTTGTTTTGAATTACCGAAACCAAACGCTCTAAACCCAAACCGCAATCAATATGTTTCTTCGGCAATGACTTCAAACTGCCATCGGATTCACGATTGAATTGGATAAACACCAAGTTCCAAATCTCCAAAACGTCTGGATCATCCATATTCACTAAGTGCGGCACTTCGCGACCACCAATTCGGTCGTAATGTAATTCAGAGCAAGGACCACAGGGTCCAGTTTCGCCCATTTCCCAAAAATTATCCTTCATGCTGCCTGGAAGCACATGACTTGGAAGAACACCCAAATCTAACCATATCTACCCCAAAAAAAAGAAAGAATTACATTTTTTAATAAATCATAAAATAAAATTATAATAATAAAAAAATACCTGTTTGCATTCATTATCAGGCTCCAATTTGGCTTTCTCACACCCTCCAAAGTATGTAACATACAACCTGTCCTTTTCCAGTTTGAGAACCTCAGTTAAAAACTGCCAAGCCCAAGTGCAGATTTCCTTTTTGAAGTAATCCCCAAAAGACCAGTTGCCCATCATTTCAAAGAATGTATGATGGTAGACATCTTTGCCCACATCATCCAGATCGTTATGCTTGCCTCCTGCGCGAATGCACTTTTGGGTATTGACCACTCGCACCCATTTAGACATGTCGCTGTTTGGATCAACAGTGCCCAGGAAGATTGGCTTGAACTGGTTCATGCCAGCATTGGCAAACAGCAATGTTGGATCGTCCAGCGGAATGGTCGATGATGAATGCACATATTCATGTTGTTTTTCCTTGAAGAAGTTGATGTAAGCATTGCGGATTTCCTTAGCAGTCATTTTTTCAATCATTGTCCTTTCTTTTTCAATTTGCTGTTCACTGAAAATATTCAATGTAAACTATAAACTGTGGTCCATATGGAGGACCAGTTTTTAGAAAGTAGATCATCTACTTTGATCTACCAAATTAATTGCTTTTTAAGTTCAATGGGTCATTCATGTAACTTGTGGCACTTTTTTTTGTTATCTTCAATGGATTTCAGCAAATTTTATGAATAAACAGACTTACCGGCTCCTGAATTAATGTAATTACACTAATTGCACAATTACTGGGTGATATTGATGCAGCCACGTGAAAACTTCGAAGAAAGTCCTGTGCACTTCTTCCCTGGGGATAAGAAACATAACCTAAAAATTCCGACCTTTAAATATGATTTAATATATCGGCCAGTAGGTGGCGTAGGTGGCGCCACCGCAAAAAGTTTGAAAGTTTGAAAAAGTTTTGAAAGTTTTTTTTTGAAGGATAAAACTTGCCAGTCTTGTTGCGCTCGAGCAAAATTAATACATATTGTAAAAGTAGCTAACCACCATGAATTCAAGCAGTAAAATTCAAGTGAAATGGAGTGTCGTTTGCGAATAATTCGTTTAAACAATGGCGACTTTCGTCAATCTAAAAGAAAGAGCCTTTTACGATTGGAAAAATCCACCAATTTTGCCCATACAATGCGAATCATTGTTCCATATGAAGACTTACAAGTCAGCCTCTGATTTGCGAGCCTGGACACTTGAAGCCATTGATAGAAAAGAGTACATTATCGAATTGTTTAATGCCAGTGCTAAACCAGTAAAAACCATTATGATTTTCAAGTTTTAATTAGTTATAATTAATTACTGTTTAACTTTTAGGGACATAAATTAGGCACTTATGTTCCTGTTGCAACAATTGTTTCCATTTTGTGTAAATTAAACGGTGAAAAGCTACTTCCAGAGCAAATAATTGAGGTAATTGAATTAAAAAAACGTAATTATTGCAGTTTAAAAGAAAAATAAAATTTTTTTTTAGACGGAATTAAGTAATAAAGATTCAATTACTACAGAAACACAAACTAAATCTTCAGTTTATTCAGTTGGACTACCAGTAAATGATGGAACGAGCGCAGAAAGGACTACAAAGGACTTGCAAATTTTAATCAGGAAACAAAAATTAGAGAACGACAATTTAAAAGATGAAATTAGAAATTTAAATAAAAAATTACAGTCTCTATTAGGAAAAGAGAAGCCCTATTTGGAACCTGAATTAGTTAATAGAATTTCCATCGATTCGACATGCAGGAAATGTTGTTATTCAGAAGAGGCTTTTGCTGAAATGGAAAATCAAATAAAATCCTTGAAAATTGATAGAGATCGATGTAAAAATAAGCTTAAAAGTTACCAAAAACAAATTTCCACTAACGGAACAGTGAAATGTGACAAAACTAGCATGGCTTCTTTGGGCAATGACTGCAAACAATCCAAAGATTTAGAAATAGAAATGTTGCGGCGCCGATTAGTAGAAATGGACATTGTGAGGGTTGAACGGGATAGACTTAAATTAAAAGTGCAAGAGATGTCCATCAAAGGTGAAAAACTGGAGCGCGATATGAAGAAACGTGAAAGTTTGCAAATCGAACAGAAGGAATGCCTTGAAAACAGTGAAATTATGTTGGGAAATTTAAATGAAGAGTGCGACAAACTGCGCTGTAAAGCTGAGCAAAGTAGAATCTTAGAAATGGAATTGAACGAAGCATATCGAAGATGCAGATGCTTCGAAGAGGCTATTTCCAAGCAAGAAGAACATTTACATCAACTGGCGTCCGCTCAAAAGAATCAGGATTCCAAGATGAAGAACATAGTTACGAAATATGAAAAGGAATTGGCCAAGAAGGAGGATACTAATCAGAAATCGGAAATTTTAATTGAAAATTTAAAAAATGATTTGCGCTCCAGCAGTATGCAATTAAACGACCAAAGAGAGGACTTAAAATTAAAGTTAAGACAAGCAAATCGTAGAATAACACAATTGACCACTCAATTGACGAATTGCCAAGGGGATTGCAAGCATTTGAAGGAGCAATTGCAGAAAACCAGCGAGGCAAAGCAAATAATGCCTAATAGGGAAACATTCATAGAACATTTGCAAGCAACTTTGCAAGACATTGAAGGCGACAACGACCAATTGAAATGTCTTTGCGAACGTTTCGGATTGCTTTTGGAAAACAAAGTGAGTCTGCCAACTAATGCGGAAGTGTTTCGCAGCAAAACCATGCAGATGCGATATGATAAGATGCGACAATTGGCCGAGGATCAGGTGAAATGGTTGAAGACGGAGTTGGTGAGGTGTAAGGAACAAGGGGCCAAATGTTTGTGCACTCCGATTGCAAGCACTGCTGATAGTATGAAATGTAATTGTTCTTCAGGGTTTCGAAATGTTTTTTAACTTTTAATAACATTGTAATTGACTACTGTAATTTGTTTTTCGTTATTTTTGTTGTTTTTACAATTTGCAGCACAACTAAGCGGGAAAATTTTGAAAAATTGAGGGGGAAATGATAAAATTAAAGAGATTACTTATTTTCAGCAGATTGACAGTTTTATTTTTTTATTTTTTTGAAAGTTTAAATGTCGGTTAAGCGATTAGGCTCCCTAAAATTGCGGCTACGTCAGTGCTTGAAGGCAAAATTTACAGGTAAAAAAAGTGAAATTCGTTGCACTTGGGATGGCTACTTATTTTCAGGAAAAAGTTTGAGTTTTTAAAAGACGCAGAGGCTTCTGCAAGAATCAACGGCCTTTGCATTGGAGGTGCAGATGACTGGGGCCAAGAGAAATTTAATTTTCCAATTAGTGGTTTAATTTCACCGAAGATCTGCAAAAGAAATTGTGAAAGAAGAGTTTCTTCTAGCTTTCGGGTTGTGTCTAGGATTTTTTTTTAAGAAACTGATTTTTTTTTTATTAAAAAATTTATTCCATGGGTCGTTGCCATTCTTCATCATCAGTGATTGGATTCATTTTTGAAAAACCAAAGAGAATCAAATAGAAAACTTAAGGCACTAATTTTCCAGCAAAAAAAAAATAATTTTAGTGAGAAATTTCATAGAACTTTATTTAAAAAAATGTAAGAGATTGCAATATTAAATGATTTTCTAAGATTATTTATATTTTTTTTAACAGATCAAAATGTTGGTGAAAGATTCGAAATTAACGGACATTGCAAAGCAGTTTCGAGTAATTGTTTTAAACAATAAAAAGAAAAACTAAAAGAAAAAGCATAATGAAAATATTTTACAGGCCATGGATGCCTTCAAAAGTTTCGAAGAAATCAAACGAATGGAAAAACAATTACTGCAATTGAAAACGACAGCTCCTCCGCAAACATTTCAGCTTATAGAACAAGAACTAACTATTCTACGGACATTTGTCTCGGATTTTGAAAATACGCGCAGTCAAAACTTTGCTCTGCGAGCGGAAAATCTTAAATTACGCGAAAATAACACGTCGAAAGACAAGAAAATCCTTTCGAAAAGCAACAGCAGCATTGTGAATATTCCGGGCGACCAAAAGGACCGAAAAGAGAAACGCCACAAGTACAAAGAACAGATTAAATACTTGAGAAACAAAGTCAATGAATTGGAAAACTCGAATCGGCGTTCTTCGGAGTTTTCGGATTCTTCCAAAGGTTTACCGAGTCAAAAAACTACGTGCAGCGAAGAATTAATTTGCAAACTTTCCTTTGGATTTGTTGATAACTTTAGCCAATGCGAATTAATGGAACCTGGAGACTGTTACAGATCTCTGGAGGCTGAAATAAATGATTTGAAGATAAAGGCGGAACTTGCTGAAGAACTAGAGAGAAAATTAGAGCAAATGGAAAATTCAAATAGGTCAGAATTGCCAATTATAAAAGATAAAGATAATAGCAGAAGCCTGAAATCATTGGAGTTGCAAATTGTTTCCTTGGAACGAGACAGATTGAAATTGAAATTAGCTGAAATGAGCGCTATGGAAAACGAATTGAAAAATTTAAAATCAAAATTAAGCGAATTTAACGTTGTAAAGGCGGAATTGGCATTTTATATTGAAAAATCTGAAGTTTTGCACCAACGATTGGCTTCTGCAAATTTGCAAATTGCGAAAATTGAAGATGGCAATATTATTCAAAAGGAAAACGAAGAATTAAAGGTTAAAATCGCTGGAATGAATGGATTAATAGCAAATCAAGAAGAGGAAATTGGAAGATTGATCAAACACTTGGACCGTTTGATAATAAACTTAGACAATCAGCAGACTAACAGCAAAATCATCGTAAATAATTTGCGAGAAGAGATTGAATCCAAAGAAACGCGTATAACCAATATGAACATTCAATTAGAAAGTCTGCAAAGTCAATTAAGAGAAGTTATTGAACAAGTCACAATTGAAAATTCAATAGTATTGGATCAATTGAAGAAAGCAGAAGAATCTTCTGCATTACTTAAAATAGAAATCGGTTCCAAAGACGCGGAATGCAAAGCCCTTAAAGTTGAACTGGCAAAGAAAATTGAACTTAATAAGGATTTAACAGATGATTTATCGAAAAAGAACACGTTAATTGAGAAAGTAGTTAACAATAACTCACCGGAAAGTCTTGTTTCGCATGAAAATTACGAAATTTTAGAGAAAATGCTGAAAAACGCGCAGTTGGCGCTTCGCAAAGCTGCCCAGAAAATTTACGAACAAAATTTACAACTGCAGAGTTGACTAGCATTATTATTTGTTTAATTTTCTGCCAGTTATTACAATTAAATTTATAAATTGCAATCGGATAAAAATAAATAATTTTTAATCTAGTTGCTTGTTATAGCATCTATAGCTACATATTTTGAAAGATTTGAAGGTAAATAACACTGAAATTGTTTCGGTGTTATTTAATTCAGTTGGGCATACTCAAAGCAACTATATTATCGCCGGTTAATTCCTGCATCCAGGAATGAACAGGATAATCTAGTAAAGCATTTGAATTTGGCGCTTCTTTAGCAGGAGCAGAAGGTGTCCTCTGTCAAAATTTAAATTTAATTGCCGAAATTCTAACCTAAATTTATTTATGTAAGCTGCTAGTTCAAAAAAGGAAAGTAAAAATTATTTAAAAGAAATGAGCAGAAAGGTAAATAAATGTTTTTGTTTTATTCCAATTACTTCTTTTTATATTTTCAAAGGTTTTAACTGGAATGTTGCTGTCTGCAGCTGTGGTAACAGATAAAAATGACTTGACAAGCTGTAAGCGATCAGACTTGCCCATCTATGTGACTGCTAAGAGTGATAAAACAAAGGCCGCTGAAAGCGTAAAGCAAAAGGAGCCTTCAGCAGCCGCCCAATTTGTTCAACAGGGCATTCACGATGTTCGTGTTGGCATTCAGGGTGTCTGCGAGCAGGTTCAAAAATATGAAGACTTGACCAAAGGATACTGGCAAGAAGCTAAGCAAAATACTGACTGTAAGTGCCATTTTTTTTTTTATAAAAAACATTTATTTAACTATATACTTGTTGAATAAGGGCTTGTAAATTATCTGGGTGATGAGAACAATCAAACTCCGAAAGCACCAGCAATAGTTCTGGGAGGATTGGCTGGTTTTGTGCTGGGTTTAAGAGGAGGATTCTTCAGGAAACTTATATTTACCAGCGCTGGAGGACTGGGAATGGCCTCTATTTGTTATCCAAATGAGGCACAATACTATGGCAAAATTGCCAAACAGGATGCTGAAAAGTATGCCACCATTGGCTATAACTTTTTATATGGAGGTAATTGTTATTAATTTAATTGTTTTTCTATTAGAGACAGCATTATCCCATTTTAAAAATTAATTGTTTACTTAAAAACAATGTTATTTGTTGCTAAGCAATTGCTTGAATTTCTTTTGGATAATTACAGCTTGTATTATTGCCTAATCGTTATTTTTTTAATTATTTCACACAGTTAAAAAAGGTGAGGAACCATTAGAACTACCAAAATTACCTTCCAGTTTATCAGAGGCTTGGACGATGCTAAAAGACATGGGAAAATAAACAAAATTATCTGATTTTAGGAAATGGTAAGAGTTTTACAAAAAATTCACTGATCTGTCCTCCTGACTCCTGTCCTAAAACTTCCGACGAATGTCCTCTTCCTGCTGCATGTCATAAATGCGAATGTAATTGTGGCGCTATAATTAATGATGTCGATTTCTTAGACGACGAAGAGCTCATTGAATAATTTGATTTGATTTTTATTTTTCGAAAACTCCAATAAATTAAATTATCTAAAACATATCTTTTTCAGGAGTTTTATCAATTCAGCCAGTGGTCTTTAAACTATTAAATAAAAATACGAGTAGTTCTAACAGGTAGCTTGTATTGTATTTAAAGATCTATTAATTAATATATGTATAAATAAAAAAAGACAATTTTTGATACTCCTCAACACCTAACCGAAGAGTTCTTTCATTAATCGCGACTTGCGCGATGTATCCACTGGGTTCGCCACAGAGAGTCCTTCTTCTTCCTCACTAGGCTTTCCATTATCAATGTCTTTTAAAGTGGCCAATAGTTTTCGCTTCTTTTCCAAAGCCACAATGGGGTCGCTTTTTAAATTGCCATTACGATCCCTTTGGGTTTTTCTAAAGGAGAACTCTTCGCTCCAAATTTCGTTGACCAAATCATAATCACTCTCCTTAAGTATAATGTCCAATTTGGGTTCCGTTGGTAGTGACGATTCGAGTCCTTCTAAAGTTTCAAGTTCCTTTTCCGTTTGCTCAATTTTCGCTTTGGATTCTTCCAGTTTTTTTATATGCTCGTCGACTATGTCTTCCAAATCCGATTCGTGTTTCTCTAAATTTTGATCCGGTTCTTCATTTTGGGAATCGATTTGCCCATTTTTTGGTTGACTATCAATATCGCTTTCATTGGGCTTCTTTTCTTCCTCTCTTTGTTTACTGGCCAATAATGTTTCCAATTTTGTGGACTTTAATTTCGGATTTCTGATGCCGTTACGTAAGGACTTTTTCAATTGCTCTTCCTCCATTTGAAGTTTGCCCAGTAAATCGGTAACTTCTTCGGTGTTTTTCGATACCAGTCTTCCACTCGATAGTCTTGCTTTAATTTTCTCGGCTGGCGAAGTTAGGGAACTTCTATTAGATAAAGAAGACGCTTTTCTATTGATTGGTTCCAATTTTATATCACGTTCCTTTTCTTCTGGAGCTTTTATAGATAAATTAGTTTGCGATTTCCTATAGGGGCTTTGTTCTGCGCGTCCTCTGGACAGTTTTCTTTCTCGGGAATTCTAAAAAGGGATTTATTATTATTAAAATTGTTAATGGAATATTTAAAAATTGCCTCTGAAAGATTTTCCATTTTATGGATAGCCACAGCCAGTTCTCTCTGATACCTCTTGTTCTTCGTCACCTCGGCATTTAATTTGTGCTTGTTGTTCTTTTCTTCCAACTGTAGTTTCCTGTTGAGGATACTGATTTGCTGTTCGTAATCCTTAGTCAATTGCTTCATTTCTTCTAATTGATCGCGCAATTTTTCGCGCTCCTCCAAATTCTTATCCTTGGCCAAATCCATCAAATGTTTCAACTGATCCTTAACGGCAATCAACTCTTCGTCTTTCATCTTGAGCTGCTCACTCAGATCGCGCATCGTTCTCTTTAAACATTTATTTTTCTCAGTTAGCACGCGATTGGTCTCTTCGTGTGACTGAATCAATCTTGGAAGATCTGCATTAACACCTTCGTAACTAAGAATCAATACCGCAAATTGTTTAAACAACTAAAAAAAACTGATTTTCAATAACTCACTTTTTCAGAGCCTTATCTTGTCTTCTTTGCAAAGTTTTCAAAGCGCGATTTTCTTGCGCTAATTCCATCAAGTGGAAATTCGCATCGTTCAATTGACTCTGCAGAGTTCTCAGCTTAATCATCTTGGCCGATCGAACCCTCTGCTTAACATTGGTGTCGCGTTTCGCCACAAAAGGCCGAATGGAAGCTGCCAAGGGATGTGCCGGTTTCTTCTTCTGCAGATAACAGCTTGTACCCGAAGAACAAACATTATCCTTACTAGTACGTCAAACTTTTTTCATAATTTAAACCACATTTAAATAAATAAAAAAAAAATTAAACACCACTCACCAGTTGTTGCTTGTTGCGTTGGATTTCTGAACAGATATGCTGCTTGAACAGGCGCTAGCCATCCTTCTGGTAAATCACATGTAATTGTAAAAACTTAATAAAATAGAAGTGACTGCTGGATAAAGCTGCTGCATGAAAACATGTTTGTGATGTTTGTATTCTGTCACATCGTAACGTTACTAGGGAAACCCAAAAGAAATGGGCCACAAATATTGCGCACCTTCATATCGATAACAATTCTTTTACTTACAAACTAACACTTTTCCTAGCCCTTAATAATAATTTATATAATTATTTACATTAAATAAGTGTTAATGATTTAGTTGCTGATTCTGCGCTTGCCATAATTTACTGTAGAAACTATTTTTTAAATTGATCAGATCAAGATGGGTCCCTCTTTCCAACACCTTGCCATTGCCCAGTACTAAAATTTCATCCGCATCCATTACGGTACTTAAACGGTGCGCTATGCAAATGCTTGTTCGTCCTTGTGTTGCTCTTCGCAATGCGTTCAATATATGCTGCAATAAATAAATCTACATAAAGTTCCGTTGCAATTTAAAAATTCAAATTAAAACTTTGCGCCATTTTTTTTTAAATTAATAAAAAATAATAACTAATTATGTAAAACTTACACTTTCAGTGATCGAATCAAGCGAACTAGTCGCTTCATCAAACACTAAAATGGGAGCGTCCTTTAAAATCGCTCTGGCAATGGCCACACGTTGTTTTTCGCCGCCAGACAATTTGAGTCCCCTTTCGCCGACTGGCGTGTCGTATCCCTGCGGCCATTTAACAATCGAATCGTGAATTTCGGCCATTTTTGCCGCCTCCACCACACGATCTTCCGAAGCTTTCAAATCACCGTAATGCAAATTGTGTCTAATGGTGTCGTGAAACAAGACAGAATCCTGCGGAACTATCGAAATCGACTTGCGAAGACTTTCCAGATCCACGTCTCGAATGTCACGACCGTTTATTAAAATTCGACCAGCACTCGGTTCATAAAATCTGTACAATAATCTTACTATCGTTGATTTCCTAGAAATGAATAATTTGAAGTAAGTTTATTTGATAAAAGCGGATAACAAACCCGGAACCTGATCCACCAACAATAGCAACGTTTTTCCCCGATGGAATGGTAAAACTCAAGTCGTCTAGAATCTGCTTTCCGGGTCCATAATCGAATGAAACTCCATCGAAAGTTATAGTCGACGTTGATTTGTCTACGTAGATGTATTCCGAATTCGGTTTATTCTAAAATTATTCATTTTTAATTAAATTAAAACATAATTAAATTTAAAAATGAAACAAATAGTTAAATTTACCTTGATGGCAGTGTCCATGGTCATTAAAGTAAACATTGTCTGCATATCGATAAAAGCTTGTCGCACTTCTCTGTAAACGCTGCCCAAAAATCCCAAAGGAATGGACAGTTGAAACAGCAAACCATTTACCATGACTAGATCGCCCACAGTCATATTTCCTATCGATAAATACAGAAATCAAATTGCAAAATTGATTGATTATTAATTGTTAAAAGACATAATAATTACCTTTAATGATTTCATTGGCAGTAAGTATCATAATGCCACTTAGGGCAGCACTAAAAATAGCATTTTGCCCGAAATTCAATAAGGCCAAACTGGTACTGGTTTTCAAACTGGCATCTTCGAATTTCTTTAAAACATTATTGTAGCGTTCAGCTTCAAATTTTTCATTATTAAAATACTGCAAACAAAATTCACATTAAAAATATCATTGGCCACTTCAAGAAATAAGAAAAGTAGAAACTTACTTTAACAGTTTCGTAATTAATAAGCGAATCAATGGCTTTATTGCCAGCTTCATTCTCAGCTTTATTCATAAACACCCTGAATTTCGTTCTCCACTGTGTGACGCTTAAAGTGTAAGCAGCATAAACGCCCACGCAACCCAAGGAAATACCTAAAGAATTATTAAAGCAAATTATTGTTTAGATTTCGACCAGAGAAGAAATAAATTTAATTACCAGCAAAAGCAGGTCCACATTTAATTCCCAAAATGGCTGAAACCAGGGTCAATTCGAAAATCGTTGGCACAACATTAAAAACCATGGCAGTCAGTACGAAATTAATCCCTCGGGATCCCCTATCGATGGTTTTTGATAAGGCCCCTGGAAACATTTACTATCACACTGATAATATACACAATTATAATGTTTCTTTTTTGTTTATGAACAGATAAAGCATAATGTGAATTACCTGTTTGTTTACTTAAATGAAACGCTAAATCCATATTATGTAAATGGCAAAATACATTATTGGAAATCTTCCTGATAGATTGCTGAGCAACTTTAGCAAATACTGCATTACGCAATTCATTGAAACCGGCGGCACTAGCCCTTGCTATGCCATCTAAACAACAACAAAAAAACAGGAAAAAAAAAATTACAAATCACTTTTTAAAACAACAAGAAAAAAACATTACTTACATCCAAGAAGTACACTTGTAGCAACAGTGGCCACAGTTTCTGGTGCAGTGTCCATGTTCAAATGATGGCCCATATTTAAATAATCTACAGAATACTTAAAAATGAATGGAACAGCAACATTCATCAACTTTGCTCCTACCAAAAGACTCAGAGCCATTGTCACCCTTCTTTTGGTAGCTGTATCATCTGCAGGCCAAATGTATTGCAACATAGCCCTGACCATATCTTTTGGCAGCACTGAAGGCTTCTCTGAGCCAAACACCTCGTTGGGTGCCAGTACTGAGGCCCCTGGATGGAAGCATCCTCTGGCTGGCTGACTTTTTACTGAAAATATCTTCAGCCTGCCTAAATTCTTAGTTAGGATTCCTCCCCCAAGTTTCTTGCTTGGTTTATCACTACTTTGCCCATCACTTGCTTGACTTTGGACCTAAAATATTAAGTTTCTAGATTTTATTATGCAATTGCTAATTGGGTCAAATTAAAATACTAACTTGCTGTTGAATGGTTCCCAATAACTTTGCAGGGGTTTTTCTTCTGCTGAACACTGAATACGTTTGCCTGCTTGCCAATTGCCTTATTTGTACTGTTAGTAAACTTAAATTGCATTTTTGTAAATTGTGTGCCATTTTTCCAAGATTTCCTCACTGTTGTTTAGGTTAGGTGGTAATGCTCATTGCCTCATTACTCATTATTACTGCTTGCTGCTTAGTTAGATAAAATACTGATTAACTTACAAATTAAGCTAAGATTTCCCCACGTTGTGTTTGCAGCATTATCATTAAATTCGATATACACATACACTAATTATACATTAGATAAGTTTTATCAATAAAGCGATTCATTTATTTTCGTAATTCACATTGAAATGTATAAACAAATCCGCAATTAATATTACATTACACACTTGTTTAATTAAGGAAATTGTCTTTAATTATGTCATTTGTTTACACTAATTACTTAATAAAAACAATACTTCTGATTGGTGCTTGACGGCGGCCATCATGGATTTCAAGAAGCATGCTATTGGTTCATTTAAAATATTGGCAGCGGCCATCATGGATTTCAAGAAGGACGCATGCCATTGGTTCATTTAAAATTTAAAAATTCGCCTGCTACCAACTTATTATAGTTACCAACCTCTGATGAAAAAAACTAAAAATTTAAAAATGTACCCAGGAAAAAGCCCTTTATTTATCCTTTTATTCCTAATAAAGGCAACATTTTGTTCGTAATTCCTTTTAAAAATCCACTGGTCGATTGTATATAAATGCAACAAGTAAACACATCTTATGTAAAAAATACAATTGTCTAAAATAAAAATAAAGCACGTAGGTGTTTGGCTTTTTTTGATTGATTTAAAGTTTGTGGGGACTTCCGGTCAGAGTTTCGTACATGCATTGCGCCATGTACTCAACATTATCCATATTGAGGCCGCACATTGAAATGCGCCCTGATTTCAGCATATAAATATGATGTTTTTCCATCATGTGGATCGACTGCGCTTCTAAAATTTACAGAAATGATTTAAAAATAGTTAAGAAGATAATGAAGATTAATACCATTGAGACCGGTATAGGAAAACATTCCAATTTGGGACGTAATGTGTTCCCAATTTCCTGGCGTTCCTAATCTCTCCAGTTCTGCTCTGAGAACTCTTCTCATTTCTGAAATACGGGTGGACATTGTGCCAATGTGTTGCTTCCTTAAAAAGAAAAAAATAGACAATTGGAAAAAGGGGGAAGCGTTATTAATTAACGGTGTACCAGTCTTCGAATAAATCGTTGTTATTTAGGACATAGGCTACGATTCTGGCTCCATGGCTGGGTGGGTTTGAGTACATTCCTCTAACCAGCAGACTGAATTGCGATTTCATGGCCGGAATATGTTCCGGTTGATTGGTAACCACAATCAGGTTGCCAGTTCTCTCATCTAAAAAATAGTAATGAATTAGAAAAGTGCACAAAGTGCATTACAATGGGAGATAAGATCTAATCTGATGATTACTCTCTGATGAGAGTACTTACTGTACAATCCAAAGTTTTTCGAGTAGGACTGAGCACAAAGCAATTCAATTCCTCGATCTACGAAGTACCTTAAGGACCAAGCGTCCTTATCCAAGTCTCCGGAAGCGAATCCCTGATAAGCAGCGTCGAAAAACGGAAAGAGTTTCTTTCTTTCGACAATATCAGCGATTTGTTTCCATTGTTCGTGCGTTGGATCGCATCCTGTAGGATTATGAGCTGCTGTATGTAAAACAACAACTGAATTCTCGGGGGCGGCTTCCAGATCCTCCACCAGTCCTTTCCAATCGATTCCGCGCGTCTCCGCATCCCAATAACGGTACTTTCGGATTTCGAAATTCGACTGAGAGAACAGCAACACGTGATTTTCTGTACCATTAAACAATAACTCAATCAGCATAATTTACGCAAACTTATTAATTAAATTTACCCCATGATGGATTGGAAATATAAACCGTTTTGTAGCCCAGATGTCTGTAGAGGAATTCAGCCCCTATTTTCAAAGCACCGGTACCGGACAATGTTTGCAGAGCAAAAGCCTGCAAGGGGAATTGTTTAGAAAACATGAGAGATAAGAATAAATTGAAAACAAAAATCATGTGAGTTGTACATGATGATGGTATATACCTTGTGTTTTAAAACCGCGTCACTGCTGCGCCCCAGCATTAACTTCAATGAGAGATCACAGTATTTTTCCAATCCAAGCACTGGAAAATACTCCTTGTTGATGGTCTCATCATTCACCAGATGTTTTTCAGCCAAACGAACAACAGGTAGCACCCAAGGTTGGCCTGCTTCTGTTCTGTAGGCTGAAATAAATGTTGTTTTTTAATTTAAAAATTTAACAGAGGTAAATTGTAGTTACCGCCTACTCCTACATTCATTTTTTTGGGATGAGGATCCTCTGCATAAGCCCTATTGATGGCAAACACTTCAATTGCAGGGGCTGTTTCAACATTCTTAAATCTGGAGCCCATTTTTAGGAATTGTGGTCAACCGTTCACTACCAGCACTGGAACAGGAATGAAGTTAAATGAAGCGAACAACGTAATAACAATCTATTTATTAGTTTGCGCTTTAACCAACCGCTTTAATTAATTAATTGCAAAATTTGTTATCGTGTTAACCTCCTCAAAGTTTGAAGGTCAAAAAAATAGTAATAATAACAATAATAAAACAAAATCAATCATTTTTTTTTTTAAATCTGTGACGTCGTTGAGTCTTAAAAATAGTAATGAACAACTGATATGCATACCGACGAGTGAATATAAATTTTAGAGGCTTTAAAAATTAAAATAGTTATCAGTTTGATAACACCGCTTACAGCAGCAATAAACAGAGTGTATTCACCTAAATTTGAATAAAACATAAAGGAATAACTTAATTAAATTAATAACGGTAAAAAATATGTTGCGCAGTTTAATGAATGAGAAAATAAAAACAATTAAATTACGCGCCTTCTGTGCTTTAACCGCCCCCAATCAAATTCCTTTTGACAGAGTGACAGTTGTCAAAAGAGTTGCCGCCCCACTGCTTTTCCACTGTGTGTCAATCAAACGAACAGCATTAATCACTGTAGAAAACAGAGCTGCACTAATTACTTAAATTCCAATTTTTAATTATATAAAACATGGTAGTCAAGGTCTACACTAGCGGTATATCCGGCAACAAAGAGGTGTGTACCATTAATGTCCCTTTTGTAATAATAATAATACCTGATAACTGTTTCTGACGTCTGCAATAGGTCAAGAAACGACAACAGAGAGTGCTCATGATCCTGGACTCTAGGAGTATTTCATATGATTTGGTGGACATCACGGAGCCCGGAAAAGAAGCCGACAAAGACTTTATGCAAGCCCACTCGACTTCACTGGGAGCCACTGTGGGTGACTCGAATCCAAGGCACCCCTTGCCTCCACAAATCTTCAATGACTCTGCATACTGTGGTGTAAGTTTCCAACAATTTACACTATTGCTCAGATAATACTTGGCCTTATTTGCAGGATTATGATGAATTTGAAATGGCAAATGAGAATGATGAATTGGAGAAGTTCTTGAAGCTGAGTGTGGAAGACACAAATGTGACTTCTTCAAGTGCTGATGAAGTGCAAGTACCTAACAGCAATGGCAATGAGCCCCTTGTGAATGATAAAGAGGAGGACACCAATGAAGCCCAAGCTCTGCAGGAGTCCAACGAGGCTGAAGCTGTCCCCCAGACAAATGGAGAGGTTCAGAATGGCGGTCATGTTGAAGAAGTTGAAGAAGACACTGCAGAGAATGAGGCTGATGAGGGCACTGAAGCATAAATTAAAAACACAAATCTTACAGTACACTGCACACACAAGTAAAATAGAGATGATAATTTTTAAGCCAAATTTATTAAGTATTTTATTTTAATCAGGCATGGCAAACACTTTTAATTATTATTATATTGCAGTCAATCAGTATTGAATTGATAAGAACTGGTGCCTGAATATTATTTTATTAATCATTCATTCATTTTATTCATTATTAATTTTATTATTACTATTATTATTATTATTATTTAAATGATTTGCAAGTAAGAACAGTGCTTAGAGTCCTGTCTTTATAATTTTGAATGTTAAAATTCGTATTCTTTCTGGTGGTTCAGGTTCTAAACATTATGTGCTTGTTACAGTTTTACAAATGATTGTTAAATACGATGTTAATTAACAATTAATATGTAAATATCTATGTTACTATTATGTTATATTATTACTTGATGAGATGAATATAATTTCTATTTATACGAAAAATAAAAATGCAATGCTGTTTTCTTTTTGTGGACTGCAGGATCTGCTGCGAACCCAAATTATTGCAAATGCCATATAAAGAGCTGTTGAAACTTAATTATTGTTAATTGAACCAATTAACGAACGGCAACAATTGGAGAACCGTATTAAAGGGATTTCAATTGTCCTTAATTTGATGGTTATCATTAAGACTGGACTAATAGTTTACCAGTGATTAAACATTACTAAAACTCATTGCAACGTATAAAAACGAATTCAAAAGTTATTACAAGGGATAGAAAACAACTTAAACTAATAAATGAATTATTGAAAATCAATTAAAAGTATAAAAAACAATTTTAAACTTATTAAAAGTAAAAATAAACAACCCTAACTAATAAATTAATTACTGAAAGGCAATGAACAATATAAAAAACCATTCAAAACTAATTAAAAGTAATCGAAAACCACCCTAACTAATAAATTAATTAGAGAAAGGCAATGAACGATGGAAAAAACAATTCAAAACTATTTAAAAGTAATCGAAAACCACCCTAACTAATAAATTAATTACTGAAACGCAATGAACGATGGAAAAAACTATTTAAAAGTAATCGAAAACCACCCTAACTAATAAATTAATTACTGAAAGGCAATGAACGATATAAAAAACAATTCCAAACTATTTAAAAGTAATCGAAAACCACCCTAAATAATAAATTAATTACTGAAAGGCAATGAACGATGGAAAAAACAATTCAAAACTATTTAAAAGTAA